>CAXIWW010000541.1:2500-162570 GCA_964036315.1 Acanthosepion esculentum | reverse complement strand
CCCCATCAATTCCTACATGTTCGTCAAGTAGGTGGCTCACTACCTTCCTCTGTCCCTTTTACCCTTTGATATGTCAGGTGAGTGTCAAAATCCCAATACCTCCTTCCTCATTATGTGTCCTAGGAATTTCCGGTGTCTTTTCTTAATTCTGAGTATAAGCATCATTTTTGTTTCCAATTTTCCTGAAGACTCTCTGTCCATGGTATTCTCAGCATCCTTCTGCTCAGCCACACGTCCTGTATTCTCAAGTCTCTTCTTCATCTGTAAGGAGATTGTCTAGTATATAGGAGTATTGATATTACATAATAGTGCAGCACATTTTTCTTTCTTTCTAACTAAATTTTCCTGTCTTACTACTTTGCTTAATTTTGGAATACATCTTTTGCTATTCCAATGCGTGTTCGGATTTCGGTGTTATATTTTCCATCTCTGTCAGATATTTAAACTTCTTTACTTGTTTGATGTTGATATCCCCAATTCATAGTGCGCATCTCGGGATTTTTCTCTTGCCATATATTCTATCTACGTAGTCCTTTCTTCTTGCTTACCTTTACTACCTGATCTAGGAATTCCTGCAGTTTTCCTTCTTTATCTGCCATTAGTAGTGTCATTGTTGTAGAGGTAGAATAAATACGATGAGACACGTCCTTGCCCTACACCTCTTTCCTACTTAATGCTTTCAGATACTGCAACTAACCTACAGATATTTATTTCTTGATTTGCTAACTACACACACACACACACACACATACAAACATGCATGCATAACCGTGACCATCTACCTAATAACCACTGGGACAATACAATAGAGCTTGCTACACATAATGCACCATTAAGCAGCATATATAGTGGAGCGAAAGCACAATACGTGACCTGAAAATTGAGTTAACGCATGACACACACTGTTACCGCTCGGTGTTAAGTTCAGTGTTCCCTTTTATATTTAAACACCCCCCTACACACATAAATTTATTTATATGTATATATATATATGTATATAATATATAATTTATATGTATAATATATATATCTTTCTTTCTCTCTCTCTCTCTACATATATATATATATATATATATATATATATATATATATATATATATATATATATGCAAACTACAATCTATCAGGAGGAGGATAAATCAGTACTAGCCAAAAGACTGTCTTTTTGCCTGTCCAGAAATTTGAAGCCCGTAGTTTTGTGCTACGACTTGGAAAATTTTTTCCTTAACATTAAATGAGTGGACTATTTCCCCACAGTATCAACCACTAACCTTCTACCACGAATGATGGAATACACATAAATTCACAAAAGTCCACACACTGTAGTCCATCAAATGAACGAAATCATTTCATCGATTCGTATATTAGAAGTGCCAGAAACCACATGGATAAATTTATACAGAACAACCTCCATCAAAACAGCAGCATAGCTAGGCAGTAACGCAAAGCTACAAAATCCCCCCCCCCAAGAAACAACGAAATAATCATCAAACATGCTGACAAGAGCGGTTTAATCACCATTTTGGGCAGAAAAATTGCATCGTAGAAGCAGAAAACCAGCGAAAAAACAAAGATTTTTATGAAAAACTCACCCAAGACCCCCACTAAGCATTTCATATCAAAACTCTAAACTGTAATTAGTTATTTGTACCACAGTATACAGGAAGAAGTTAAGGCTTTAGTCCCGGAAAAACCTAAACCAGGCACATTCTACACTATCCCTAAATTGCATTAACTTCCAAAATTAATCACAAACACAGCCATCAACCTCTCAATAGAGAACATCAACAAAAGCCCACAGAAAATGCACGATATACAATCCATCCGCCCGGTGGGGCGATAGTTTCGGGAATCGGGACTCTGACACAACACATTTCAGGTTACATTGACCATATCCTCAAACCGTTAATACCCACTAATCTGAGCTATATCAAAGATACTACACATTTCTTACAAATTCTACAAAAAATAGATAGGTTACCAAACGATTCGCTCCTTGTGACCATGGATATAACATCTCTATACTCCAACATCCCACACGAGGAGAGAATACAAGCTTGTAAGTTTTGTGTTTTTTACGTACTGGAGGATTTCAGGAACACAACACACAGAACATCAGAATATATTATAAAAATCATACTCACGCATAACAATTTCGAGTTCAACGGCCACCATTTTTTCAAGTCAGAGGCACAGCAATAGGAACTAAAATGGCTCCAAATTATGCGAACATATTCTTGGATGCCACACAACGAAATATGTTGTATAGATATCACCTAGCACCCCTCCACTACCACAGATACATAGACGATATCTTTATAAAGACACATGGGAAAACACTCTACAAGACTTTAAACAACACATCCACAACTTACACATCATATGGTGCATATTTTTCTAACAAGATTTCTCGAATATTTAACCCGGATGTAAATAAATAAATATACTGTTTACTAATAAAAACAAACCATCTACTCAAATATATATATCCATTAAAAATAGCGTTTAACCAAATATATATATATATATATATATATATATATATATATATATATATATATATATATATATATATATATATATATATATATATATATCATTCTGCATCAGGTGGAAAAATAAAGTTGGAACTTCAAATAAAGACACTCGTGAAAAATACGTCGATTACCTACTTTTGAAACACTGGCGCTATTTATTGAAAAGAGTTATCACGCTGCGACTTCGCGTTAGACTGCAATGATGCCATTCCTATAAATGGTAAACAGGGCGTATTTTGGTAACGGCATCATTTGAGAGCATCATTTGCTTGCTGTTATTAAGTTTTAATAACGGTTACCCTAATACGGAATTTTGTATAGAGCATACCTCCTTCTGCGAGAGCAATACAGGAGAATATTCAGTAAAATCATTTGAAAGTCCTTGCGCGAAATGATGGCTAAAGTAAGTACCTACCATAAGGAACAGCTTGTTGGAGTTTTATTTTTATTTATTTGTTTAATTATTGCCACCATTTTCCAAAGGAGTTGCAGTCATTTAGGTATATACAAAACTGTAGATCATCTCCTCTTAAAATATATATATGTGGGATCAAATATTTCGTCTTCTGTTCCTTGTCACGTGTGCTATTTGATCCTGGGGAACGTGCCTAACGCTGTGAAATGAGTGCTTCACAAAACAGGTTATGCAAACAGACGTTAGACGACGTCGAGTATCGACGCGTGGGCGTGAACGACTGCACGTGTTTGGGTGTGTGCTTTAAGATGAGAACAAATTCAACTGCAAACGTTTCGATTCGTCGAAAGGCAAATTCTGTACAAGTTTTGTCTACAGGTAATTATGGAATGTAGGCTTATGATCTATTTTGAGACATGGGAAATAATTTTTTTATATACTTATCATTAAAACACAAGGCATATGAAGCAAGCCTCAGTCAACCATGTTGGAAAATGAAAAAGTAAAAGTGAAACTGATTTTAAATGTGGCCAACAAGGATCTTAATATAGATTCATGTAGAAGTAAAAAAAATGTCTGTCGACATGCAGTATCTTTAGTAATATGCTATACATTCAGTTACTCGCACTTGCATTCACATGCACGCATATATATATATATATATATATATATATATATATATATATATATATATATTATTGAGGGGTCTCTCCTTTTCACACAAATGGACTCACCCAAGGTATACATATACTACTGCCAGTGAATACCCGGCAGTACGTCAGGGTCAAGTCGGTCAAGTAGTAGTCAGTAGTGAGTACGTCAAGTCGAGTAGTAGTAGTAGAACGTTGAGTCGGTCGAATAGTAATAGAGGAGGGTAGCACAAGAGTCACAGTAACGAGCCCGTAGACTCAGTAAGAAGTCATACAGCGATACGTCGATATCAAAGACTGTATATATATTTTGCTACTAATCCGCATTCCTGGAACTACTAAGCTGTATTACCAGTTTGTATTATTACATTAATACATTTATTTTCCTATATTCATTCTTGGCGTTTGTTATTATTTGATACCGGATTTCATCCCGGAATCCACAGCATATATATATATATATATATATATATATATATATATATATATATATATATATATATATTATTATTATTATTATTATTATTATTAAATTTAACAGACAATGAATGCCTATTATGTCTGATCACAAGCCGTTCTAATGTTCAAATGTTTGCTTTAATTTCTGGTGAAAATAAAGATAAAAAGTAAAAATATTAGCTGATAACATAATAATATTCATAAATACATACAGTAAAAAGAACATTCAGATATTGGAGGCCATCTACATTAAAACGAAGCAACTCACACTCAACAAAATTACGTTTCAAATTAGTCACAACACATTACATTGCATCTAGACATTGGTTCTGTTGTAATATTTCGGTCTATCGCGTGGTATGATGTCAGAACCGCATCTAGAAACTTACGATCTGCGTCTGCTATTCCGCGAACGTTAACGTCGCATAACAATCTCAATGTCAAAATAACAAAATATCATCTTTGACGGTTGATATTTTTGTTTCATGTCTGTATAACCACATTGAGGATGGGTCATGTGAGCCGAAAGCTTAGGACCAACTTAATAAAAAATATGTTGGACAATTTTTGTCTTCATTTACACCAGAAATTAAAGCAAATAAAGTACACTATATATATATATATATATATATATATATATATATATATATATATATATATATATATATTAGGGAACAGAGAAAAAACACATTTTTTTGAGTTGCAAGCTGCACTTTTCGGGCATTGTTTGTATGATTGAAACAAACACCTGTGAAACAAATTTCAGGCTATTTCATGCCCACTTTCCCTGCAGCATAAACTTTTACTTTACACCAAAAACTCATTATCATTTATTGTTTGCCAGAATAATAAATTGTACATCGGTAAAGTCAATTTAATTCCAAAATTATTTAAGAGGTACACCATATTAACATATTTCAAGTTAATAGTGAAATATTTGTTTGTGTGGAACCTGTACATCATTTTCTTAGACAATAAACTTATATATCCATCTCTCGCTTTGTATCCTATCACTTCAGTGCAACCTTCAGTCTTCACTTTTAGCGCTCTTTCGACCTCCTGACTACTGTTTGGCTACTTCGGCACTATTAATAGTGTTTCAAGAATGTCATTAAACTGTTGATCTGATAGAGAAGCAATCTAAGGAGACTCAGTCTTAAGGTCATTCATCTAGTTTATCATGGAATGATAGTTTTTTGCTTGCCACTTTAGTTTGGGAGTCACCATTTTTCTCATGTTGACTACAGGAGGCTCATTCCCATCTCCATCTTCACTGTTCTCCTTAGCATCAGTGTGATTTAACAAATCCTCATCAACAACAGCAGCAGAAACTTCTTCTTCCTCATCAGATCTGTCAGTGCATTCTTCCATCTGCTGATTCTCCTCTCTAATTTTTCTTATCATTGAGGCAGTTTTTTCTCTAGCAATTACGTACTCATTGTACCAAGGAGAAGTTGATCTGTGTGGACAAAGTATGCATTTCTCTGGACAGTCTTCTTCAATATCGTCTTCTCCTTACTATTCAAGTTTTTCATATATAGAAGCGATTGGAATACATTACTTGACCCGTGTGTTACGTAAGGGGGAATCTTGATGTAGAACCACACTGGAGCACTGAACTTTATAATTATTATGACGATTCTTTTCAGCTCGTGGCTGGGTTTTAATGTTGCTACATACATCCTGAGGATTCTATTCCATAAAGTATTCCACATTGACACCCAGAAAGAACCTGGCTCAATAGCAGCCAAGTCATCATCAACAATACCTGTAATAACTCCTTTACAAATCTTATACAGGTATTTCTGATTTCAGGGAGGATCTTTCTTAACTTCTTCATTCAGGACAGGGAAATGAGTGAAACTGACTGACTGGAAGACACCAACTAGCAGCTCAGACAAAGGCTCATTGATCTGCTTTCCAATGGAACCACGCTAATGCTCAGGACCACTTGGTTTACCATCATAGTGATAGAAAACAGCGCAGAAAGCTGACAGATGAAACAATGGAGCAGGTGACCAATTTACATTTCAAGATAGTGAATGTCTTCATTTTCTGATCCTACATTTACATTGATTCCAACACTACCAAGACATACAGTGGGTTGCTGGGTTAGATTTTTTTCCACCAGAAACTCGTGAATAGTTTTGGCAATCTGCTTTCCGTGTCTAGTCTTGGGAGTCACATATGTGTGATAATCATTGACAGGCTCAACCATGATGACATAATGATCCTGCACTATCAACCTCGAACTATATTTATCTGTCTTCTCATTCCTTATCATCACACGTCAAGCAGGGGAAGCAGTTGGTTTAAAATAACATTTGGAGATCTGTATTTCATAACTTAATCCCGAATAGGATGCCATTTAGTTTACCATATCACACGCTTTTTTAATCCCATACTTTAAAAATATTAATTTAGTAATCCTGTTGGGTTAATTTTCCTTCCTATTCCCTAATTAGTATGCTTAACCGGTCACGTGACTCTTAACGATCACCGCGTTACACGCCTGTGAGTCCAAAGGGGCGTTTTGAGGTAGATACTGTGAAGAGAGGATGCTTCTTCACCACATGGAAAAAGCACAGCATTTTACAAAATGACGTGCTGGAATTGTGAGTAAAGACTAACTTTTATAATATTCGTTAGTCTTGATTTTTTTCAAGTTCTGAGAGAAGGCGTGTAACATATTTCTAAACATTTTTTGTATGAAATAAAACCATTCTTTTATGTTCTTCCATCTTCTTCTATGCGGCCTTTGTTTTTTTGTTTTTTTAATGCTGAGGAAATAGCTGCACCTATGACAGACGTTTTGAGGTCGTCTATATATATGTATTTGGTACCAACCAACAATGGCACCTACGAATAATGCCTTTATGTAGTTTCACTTTAGAGGTAAGATAATAGTAATGCTTACAAGTCAGATACAGGTGTCCTTTTTGGAATGTGTATGACATCACGAAAAGATATGAAGAATTCACAGCGACTACCGCTCGTAGTAATAAATTTACCAATTTGATTTTAGAATGATAACTGTTTATTATTTGGTAAGAAATTCGTCTAATCTAGGCGCAATAATGTTAATAGACGATTTTTTCTTAGGACGTAGGCGATTATGGTTATCAATATAATTTGTTACTTTGTTATCGGTAAATTGCCATGCGTCCTTGTAAAGATAAGGGGGTGGTTGTCCGTTGCCTTCTCCATGGTTGGAAATTCATAGTTTTCTTTCACTTAGACTGGTTGCCATCCAAGGCTAGAGAACCCAGTCTACCCTACTGAGAGAGGCTAGCTGAGAGGTTAGTAAGAGGAAAGGAGTTCATCACTTTTCCCATTAATGTGAAAATGAACGCAACAGATTAGCCTAAATTTTGAACTCGACACGTCGATACATTTTATCCACTGATATCCGTTACACTATCCGAACTAAAATTTAAATAGAAACAGAAGTTAAAATGATTTTTAATTCAAATTTTCTATCAAGAAACCTGCACAAGTTTTGACAGTTTTTTTCGACAGCTGCTGTAACTTCGTATGTTTCCGTCAAATCGCGCTCACATTTTTAGCACAGACCGCAGTAATCAACTTGTACCTACTATGTGATTACCAATGAAAATGTGTATGGATTTACACACAGTAGAAATTAAATGTTGTGGCTAAACTCGGTACATTACTAAAGTAACAATAAACAAGAAAAAATAATAATAGACAAAGAAAATAAACTACTTCTGTGGTGAAGCGGCTTGTTTGCATGTTAATATATATTGCTTTCATAGGAAGCCAATATGGAAATTGGATGTTCTAGTAGTATAACAGTTATCGTCGAGAAAAATGGAATCGGCGAACCGAGTTCAAATCCTCAGCTACTCTGTTGCGTTCACTACTTACTAATAGCAATAGGTTAAATAACAGGTAGATATTTAGTCACTAGATGTCTAATCATAAAAGATGTTGTTGGAGTTTTAGGGTATCCTGGTGTACTAGTGAGCCAGCCAAAATGAGCTGACTCATTTTATAGTTCACCAATAGAAGGCTCAAAATATTCAATGTGACGTGTATAAAGGCGGTCATGTTTTTCCCGAATATGTGCTGCCAGCCTTTGATATCGAATTACGGAACTGCTTCTGGTGGTATTGGCGATATAGTCAGATTCAGTAGAGTGTCTGACTCGTGAGTGTTAATCTTTAACGTTGTTTCATTGAATAAATTACGTACTGCGCTGTATTCTATATTCTTAGACTATGGTGAACATGGTCAACAGATGTTGGTTTGAACATTTCCATGATATGGTGGCGACACCTACTATTAACTTTACATGCCGCTATCGCTTGACTTTTGGCACGTCATTGTACATATCCCGATGTTTTATGACTGTTGGGTTATGTATGTTCCGTAGAGTATGTGACACAAAAGATAAAATAAATTAAATTTCCCTGGCTTTTATAACCGTAAACATTGACATCTCCATAGTATGAAGGCCATGTATAAGTTCACATAACATGACTGAACAGGAAAGACGATGTAATCTGTTATTTTCATATTTTTTTATCTTAAGGATGTTTATCGATTTTTTCATTATATGTACTACTGGACTCACCTGCCATTTTCAACGTATGAGGATCCAACAGCTCAGATCCAATCAGCTAGACTACACACACATAAGATTCGATTATAGTGTTGAAGTCTTTTGGAAGAGTCGAATACGCATAACTGATGCACAAGGTCTCCAAACGACCCTCCTCGGGTTTTGAATTCAGAGATGTCCTTCCTCGGGACCGTTTACCACACAGTATGTCCTGCTATTTAGCCATAGATGGATAGATGGATTCATACCTTTCCCAAGAGTATTTGCACGTAAGTGAATGTAACGAACTCGACTGGTGTTCGAACTTGCCTTATCATTGATTGCTCTGTGAAAGTACATAAAGTAAAAACAACATTGACTTTTCATTTTATGTTTCATTTCATGATTTGAAACAGCTTTGTCCCAGGAAACCTTTGAACGGATCATATTGTCTCAGTAGTCATTTTATTTTATAGCCTTATTCTTGGCAGGGTTAATCTGATGAAAACCCGTTAAAAAAAGATAGAAGTTTGAGGAAAAGATACAAAGTAAAAAAAAAAAAAAGAAGAAAAAGAAAGTAGATTAACAAGTTTTTATGTGGACATTTCGCAGGAGAAGTAGCAAAAACAAAAAAAAATTAAATCATTTGTTACTTAAAAGGATGAACGAACAAACACAAGAACAAATGAATTTGATTGGTCGATAATTATAAGTTGGGTTTTAAATTGTATTTAAATTTATCTGGCTGTGGGAAATAAATCTACTTGATTTGGACTTTAACAAAAAGTAGAAATAAGTAACGCCACCTCCAGCAAGCATAACAAAAATTAAAATAAATATTTTATGAACATTGTTATTATAGATATAACAACACTGCCGTGCCAAAAGTTCTGGTGTATCAAAATATAAAAGTAATGGTAAGTGGCGCCACTGTACTTTGATGCCATATAATGCTCAGACTTTTATTAGTTGTGCTCTAATATTTGGTAAGTCAGCTTGAACACAAGATTGCTCATGATCAGGTGATATGAATTAACGAGGCATTTTGTAACTTCTACTTAAAGTATCATTAAAATACGTCACAAAGAACTGTTGAAACAACTAGATAACCTTAACATATTCAGGAAGGATATTAGAATAATACAGAACCTATACTGGCCGTAAATTACCTGCATAATGATTGAAAATGAATTCAGTAAATATACAAAAATACACAGTGGTGTTAGACAAGGACGTATCTTCTCACTGGACATTTGACTTATAGAGTGAGGCGATGCTGAGTGAATTAGAAGTCCTACCTGGATTCATTATTGGCGTCTACAATCTAAACAACATGATATATGCAGATGACAAGTTGATAGCAGACACAGAAAAGAAACTATAAGAACTCCCATAGAAAGTAGTGAAGGAAAACGAGAAAAAATAATTTGCAAGAGGACAAAATGCAAGGTTTTTAGCAAAAAGAACAGCCCATCATGCAAATTACAAATTTGAAATACCAAAATCAAACAAGGACAAACATTTAAATATCTGGGAAGTGTTTTAACAGCGTACGGAAAGTGAGACACTGAAATCCGAAGGCGGATTGGGATAGCGAAAGATGCCTTTCAAAAGCTAAGTAAAGTATTAACAAAAAGAAAATTTGAATTAGAAACAAAGAACAGAATACTGAAAGTTTACGTAATATTCGTCCTCCTCTATGGTAGTGTATGCTAGACAATCTTCTCACAGATGAATAAGAGATTTAAAGCAATAGAAATGTGATTCTGATTCTACAGAAAGATGCTGAGAATCCTAGTGATCGAAGTTTTAGAGTGGAAACAAAAAGGACGCTTATAATTTCTAGAGCGCATGATGAGAAAAGAAGGCCCAGAAATGTTGAAACTCACAGGACATATTGAAAGTAAGGGTAACAGACGAAAACAATGCATAACCTTACCTAGCGAGCTTAAGTAAATGGATGGCGGAACAGGATTTAGGAAATATAACAAAAAGACAAAATTTATTAAGAGCTACAAAAGACAGGAAATGGCGAAGAGTCATAATCGCGAACGTTCTGAAGGGACACGGCACATAGAAGAAGAAGAATTGCTTAATAAATGATCGATTCTTTTAAATCATAAATTCAATTTAGATTTATTTATTTTTATTTATTAGAAGAGGAGGAGGAGGAGAAGAAGGAGAAGGAGGAGGAGAAGAAGGAGAAGGAGGAGGAGAAGAAGGAGGAAGAGGACAACCAGTTTAAGGAAAGAGTAAATATTTTATGGACATTGGTATTATGGATTTAACTAATTAGTTTGTTACTATAGATTTAACTAGTCCATTTGGTATTATAGACTTAACTAGTCTGGTCTGGCAACATTGTCTGTATTCTATTAAAACCAGTTTTACTTTTGTTTAATACATGGGTGTATCAACAAACCTGTAGTTTGATACATACTTATTTGCGGAATGTTGATCTGAAATGTTCACTGTATAATATTCAATTTGCGTGTAATGTAAGTTATTGGCGCAGAAAGCCGAGTTCAAATTCCGGCATGGTTTTACTTTACTTTCAGACAAACGTCCCCGAAAATGGCATTAATCTATCTCTTCTCCCGCCACCAACCTATATGGGTTAAATAGCAGGGTAGACTGGGCTCTCTAGTCTTGGTCGGTAGCCAGTCTAAGAGAAGGAAAACTCTAAATTCAAAACAACTGAACAGATAAAGGGAAACTGATTAACCAAGAAGTTATGCCAATTTATACATGTTAATTAAATAGAATGTTTGGATGACCGTGATCACTTATATCTTACATGTTTAATCTATGTAATTCATAATTTTGCTTGGATTTCTGAGATGGGGAGTTATCATTATTTACACTACAGAACAATGGCTTCATGGGTGAAAGGATTGGTTTGGGAATTTGGTGACATACTGGTTGTAAGTTCAATCCATGGGTCAAGCAGTGTATACTTGCACTCAGTAGAGACGTGCGAGCAATAACTAATCAGTACTAAATGAAAATAAGAACTAGACGATATTCCTAGACTTAAACAACGGAACGAGGACAGCCTACGCCCGTAGATTAAAAAAAGGGTTCAGATCGGAATTCCCTGAAGTGAATGCAAAGATTATGGCAACATTCACCAACTTAAACACGGAAACCATCCAGAAGAATTGCAGAAGATTCTAAAAAGTCGTCTGGAGGCCGTGGCTGAAGCTAATAGCGTTTTTATTGAATAAATTTACTCTCTAGTATTTCAAGTGTTTTTGTTTAATTTTTTTTAAATATATCTGTTAAAATGAAATGTCAGTATTATTTTTGTGTGCATAATTTAGACGACAATTTATCCATCGCAGCCTTATATACATGTATATCCATCGCACCCTGTTATTGCATTGAAGCTCGTGAGCACGAAAAAAAAAAGCTCTTCATTCTTACGGCGAGTAAAAATACTGACTTTTCGCGGGCTATTCGCAGTAAGTTCGATATATAGTTTTTATCCCAGAAATATATTTAACCTTAAAACGCTTGATATATAACAGACAAGAAACAAAATCCCAAAATAAATGCCTTGTGAAAAAAAGACTGGAGGCAATGAGTACACGGCTGTAGGGAAAAATTCTAGCAGAATAGTCATAAGGTGTGTATGCATTGTTAGGGTAGGAAAAATTATTTTCATTTATTTTATATTTTACATGATTGATTGGTTTTCTACAGCATATCAACCCTTTGTAGGTTATTTAAAGCCAGAAAATATTTTTAGATTATACGAATTTTTTGCGTGATTTTAATTATTTAGTGATAGAAGTTTTACTAATTAACCCATAGCTGTGGGAGAAGAGGTGGATTCATACCTTTCCCAAGGTATTTGCACGTAAATGAATATAACGAACTCAACTGGAATTAGAATTTGTGTCTCCGATTAACAATTCCGATTAATTATCCATTACACCACCCGCAAAAAATTACAACACCTGGTATTCCAAACGTTCACTCATCTAGGTACTAACCAGGCTCGACGTTGCTTAACTTCGGTGATCGTACGGGAACTAATGTTTCAACGTGATGTGACCCTAAGGTTTATTCAATTAATAATAATAAAATCACAACATTTAAATAAAACTAATATAATAATAATAATTTCTGCTACCACAGTTTCTACAAGTTGTATTTTTTTGTGCGTGAGTGTATATATATATATATATATATATATATATATATATATATATATATATATATATATGCATGTATTTTACATGGGCTTGGTCACGGATATGTCGAGGAAATATAAATATTTTTGGACTATATATATATATATATATATATATATATATATATATATATATATAAATATATATATATATCAGACTATATGAAAAAAACTTGCATAAAATATATAGACAACGCTTATCTATATTATTTAATGAGACATGTATTAATATATATATATATATATATATATATATATATATATATATATATATATATATATGTAGGCAAATGTGTGGATGTAGATCCGACGGTACGATGAAAATTATGGAAAAGACAAAGCAAAATCCGAATATGTGAGTTTACTGTTTTTTATTTTGTTTTTGTTTTTGTTATTCTGTCGACGTCAGACGTTTCGGTCAAATAGACCTTGTTCAGGACATGGTTAATGGAGACATATTTATATTAGATTTAAGTTAGATGAATTTCAGTTTTTCTGTTTCTGACCAGTCCTGTATATATCGTCTCTTCATCTAACTTAAATCTCATATAAATATGTCTCCATTAACCATATCCTGAAGAAGGTCTATTTGACCGAAACGTCTGACGCCGACAGAATAACAAAAATAAAAACAAAATAAAAAACAGTAAACTCACATATTCGGATTTTGCTTTGTCTTTTCCACATTTTCATCATATATATATATATATATATATATATATATATATATATATATATATATATATATATATATATATATATATGTTCATCTCATGTAAAGCAGTAAAACTACTAAGACAGAAGCGTTTACTGTGTTTGAGAGAATTAGAAAACAAACATTATTAAGGCGTGAAAACAATATACGAGTAATTTGTAATCTGGGAGTCAGTAGCTAACGACTGATATTGCAGTTAAGTTTTTGAAGATCAAACCTATCTGGAAAGCAAGAATCCAGGAAGGAGTTCCATAAGCGAAAAGTGCGAGAAAAGAAACTGTTAGCATAGAATTTACGGTTACATCTAGGCAACTCAACTCAACTGCCAAGCGATGAGTCTTTGTTGCTAATCTAGTATTGCACTGAAATTCATGAAGTCTAGGTACCATAACAAAGAGCTCATCCGAACAATTACCATGAACGTGTTTATAGAAAAGGCATAAGGAAGCAACTTTACGGTGGTGGGAAAGCGACTGAGGCCGAGAGGCTAGATCAGGACCAATGATATTGCTGATTGGTCCTTGGATTTTATATAGTTTTAAGGTATATTATATTTATAGGTAATAGTGCTCAATATCTGACACCAATAATAATACATTTACTACCTCCCTATATAAAAAAAAAACAACTAGCATAAACACGCGCACTCTCAACTATAAAAAATGAATGTCCTATTACAAAATAGGGATTATACAAAATTTAATAAACCGTGCAAAAGTTAACTCTTCAACGAAAAAGATTTTTTACACTAAATTAAAGAAAAAAAAATTAAACAAACTCTTAGAAGAGCTTCTTAAATTAGAAGAGCTTTTACAAATATTAACATATATAAAAAAAGAACATAATACTTCCTCAAATAACCCTAAATATATCAATCTGCTATACTGCAATCAAATACATTCTAACTACAAACAAGATGAAAAAATACTAAAATAATTCATAAATACTAATATATTGATCCCGGCAACAAAAAAACAAAAACAAAAAACAAACAACAACAACAAAAAACAATTATATACTATACTAAATTTAATACAACCAACTTAATCATCAGCTCCGTCAATTAATTTTTTGCAAAAGACCAACAAGACAACTTTATCGAGGAGAATTTACACTTCGTATGTCGGATTCTTGTTCGATTGCACAACGTTAAAAGAAACATTCCTGCCTACTTTCCCGATTTAGTAAAATATAAATTGACAATACAATTATAATCCACCACGAAAATAAAAAAAAAGCAAAAGCTTCAAATTCTGGAAGCCCTTTATATATAAACATTACAGCCAACACTAAATAAAACTATGTATGAATATAGCAACAAAGTTTTTAAATGTTTATAACAGCAGGGTTTTAAAATATCTAAATTGTAATTCTTGAAAAAAATTACAACTATAACAGAATGTTTTAAAACACGTAATTACAATTTTTAATAAAGATAATTACAATATAAATTAAATTACCTCCCTTACATAGTGGTAAATTTTTGAATTAACAGAGCGCGTTCAAGCGCATGCACAAAAAATTCACAACTATCAATTGCATTAATTCTTTGTCTTAGCAATTCATCCCTAAATATAATATGCAATTAAAAGTGCCTGGGGAAATAAAAAGTGCAAGAACAGCTACGGCGTCTTTCTCAATCAGTTTAATTAATTACAGCATTAAAAAAAGATACGTGAATATGAGAGTATTAAAATTAAAACAAATAAACGTAATATGTCTAAATTATTCAACCATATATGCTTGAATGAAGATATGCTCCCTAATTACACACACACACACACACACACACACACACACACACAAACACATATATATTGTGTATATTTAGGCAGCAAATTTTCATTGATGCATGTTTCATTAAATAATATAGACAAGTCGCTTGACTCAACATTTGAATGATAACTCTAACATTTTTAGACATTTAAACCAACATGCCTGGCGGCGTACACAATTCCGGAAAATCCTCGTTGAAAACACAACTATACTTAAACATGAAAACAATAAACAAAAACTAAAAATGCTTGAACCTATATACATAAAACAGTTGAAACCTAACCTGAACAAAATAAACTACGAAATCTCTACAAATATTCTTAAATGCCTATAATTGATAACAGAAGCCATTGATTTATACCAACGGCTTCCCATACTTAATACTTCTCGTTTTCCCGCTCGCGTGGCCATTTGTGACGTCACGAGCTGCGATGCGATTTTCGCTTCCGCTTCATTATTGTTTCGTCCGTGTATTGTTTGATATATTGAAATGTAATTGTCATCTTTGATGTAAGCCGAAAGCTTAGATAGGATTTAAACATGTATCAATATAGTGATTTCCTTTCGTCTTTCAATGATAATGTTATTAAACTTATCAGGCAATATGAAATGAACTTACTTAAAATAGACACAATTGTCTATATTATTTAATGAAACATGCATCAATGAGCCCGGTCAACAATCCTCTCCCTTCTCTTGGACATGAGTAGAGGCTCACACCTTGTTTCTTGTTTAGGAAGAGGTTCCCGGAACTCTCTCTCTCTCTCTCTCTCTCTTTCTCTGTACTAGTGCTGCTGTGTTTCCCCCGTGATGTGTGCAGTCTGTGGCATTACCTCTTCATTCTGAAGGTACACGGTTGACAGTTTCCTGGTTGCTGTTTCCGACTGCTAGTTAGGAGCCCTGACTATTGTGCAGCGTCTTGAGCGGCCGCTCTGATCAACAGTTGTATAATACCGGGGTGTCTGTAGTGCCATGTCGCGCATGGAAAGGTGTCCCTGCAGTCACCTCCGGTAGGCAACCCTGAGGCCACATTAAGATGTCAACTTCTTTCTGCCCACGTCACGGTCAATAACCGTCTGCTTCTTTTATTTCAGGCCTTCTCATCTTCCAACCATAATTCCACATGATGACTTACAAAGATCGAAAAAGTAAACCTAAACCAGCCCTTCAAAAATCACTAAACCCCTCAACATTTCGTTCTCCAACATCCGTGGCATTAGAACCAATTTATGCAGTATGGAATATTTTCTTACTGCAAACTGCCCGTATATACTGACTCTGTGTGAGACCAACCTTGACTCATCTATCCCCTCCTCTAATCTCTCGATCCCCGGCTACCTTCCTCTCCTCAGAAAAGACTCTCTAACTCACATGCATGGCCTTGGTGTCTACGTCAAGGACCATCTCCCTCTGGCTAGAGAGTTGTCTGTCGAATCGCCTGACCATTCGTACATGTGTCTCCGGCTATCTCTTCTCAATGATGTAAGCTATCTCTTCTTCCTTTATCGCTCTCCATCCTCTCAAGACTGTGGAATACTCGATAGCATTTCTGACAGCATATAAAAGGCTCTCTCTCTCTCTCTCCATCCGTTTGTTCCCATATTTGTGTTTGGCGATTTTAACGCCCATCATACCAAGTGGCTTAAGAATGCTACTATTGACCTTGCAGGCATTCAAACACTTAATTTTTCAGTTTCTCAATCACTCATGCAGATAGTTGACTTCCACACGCGTTTTGTCTACAACCGGGACTGGTAAGGCCATTCTTCTCGATCTGTGTTTTACCTCCATCCCCGAGTCTTGTAGCGCCACGCAGCTCTGCCCTCTTGGTAACTCCAATCATGCTGTAATGTCTGTTAACATCTCCTTTAACTCCACCCCCTGCAAAAAACCTCCTACCACTAGAACCTCGTTCTGCTATCAACGAGCTGACTGGGACTCGTTCCGTGATTTCCTCCGCGATGTCCCCTGGGATGTTGTCTTTCAAGAATGTGCTTCTGACTCTGCCCTCTTGGTAACTCCAATCATGCTGTAATGTCTGTTAACATCTCCTTTAACTCCACCCCCTGCAAAAAACCTCCTACCACTAGAACCTCGTTCTGCTATCAACGAGCTGACTGGGACTCGTTCCGTGATTTCCTCCGCGATGTCCCCTGGGATGTTGTCTTTCAAGAATGTGCTTCTGAGGTATCATCCTGGGTTAAAGCTGGAATCGATGCTTTCATCCCCTCAAGGAAATTTAAGGTCAAATCGCGCCCCCACTGGTCCTCCACTGCTTGCTCAGCCGCCATTGCCCATAGGAACCACTTCTTCCATCTATTTCGTAGCGACATGTCCGACTGCAATAGACATCTCTTTGCCTCCGCCCGCAACGAGTGTAAGCGTGTCCTCAACGAAGCTAAGTCACTATTTGCTGCTCGGATGAAGGAACGTATTGCATCTCGCAAATTCGGCTCCAAGGATTATTGTCGTATCTGCAAGAGCGTACTGAACAATAGCAAACCCTCTTTACCTCCTTTCTTCAACCAGTTCGAGGTCCTGACCTTCTCTGCCGACAAAGCTGAATGCTTTGCTCGGAAATTTTCATTCAATTCAACGTTCGACTCTTCCGGTGTACCCATACCCGATTTCCCTCTTAGAACTGAGGTCCTATTGAGCGGGTTACACATAACCCCGTCATTGGTATTGGGCATTATCTCTAATTTAGACCCCCACAAGGCTAGTGGTGGAGATGAGATACCAGCCATTGTCTTGAAGAAATGGGCGCCTGAACTGGCGCCCGCCCTCTCTAAATTATATAACTACTGCCTCAAAGAATCTTGTTTTCCTGACTGCTGGAAGTCCTCATCGATTGTTCCTCTCTTTAAGAACTCTGGCGACCCCTCTGACCCTTCTAATTACCATCCTATCAGTCTCCTACTTCTTCGGCAAAGTCTTCAAAGCCCTAATCAACGCCGAAGTGGTTAACCACCTTACATCCCATGATCTTCTCTCAGACAAGCAATATGGTTTCCGCTTTGCCCGATCGACAGCTGATGTGATTCAGCCATCACTGAATTTGTCTACCAAGCTCTTCAAAATAACGGAGAAGATGGCCCTAGATATCTTCAAAGCGTTTGATAGGGTTTGGCATGCCGGCCTTGTTCGCAAGCTCCAGGGTTATGGTATTACAGGTCGATTGTTTGACCTAATACAATCATTCCTCCAGCTCCTATCCTACGAACGCAGGTGTGCCTCAAGGCTCTATCCTAGTCCCTACTCTGTTCATTATCTTCATCAATGATCTTCCTGACACCATAGATTCCCTAGTTGGCATCTACGCAGACGACACTACAATTTATTCCTGCCTCAAAAACAAATCTAGTGTCACTGACAAAAGTAACCTGGCCGTCCGTCTCGAAAAGGACCTCCAATCGGTTGTGAACTGGGGCAGGAATTGGCTGGTTAACTTTAACGTCTCAAAAACAAAACTGCTCTCTATTAATCACCATAGAGATCCTTCCCTGCCCCCCACCCCCATTAGAATGTCTGACGTTCAACTTCTCGAGAGCACCTTTCTGCGGCTGCTCGGTCTCACGTTAACTGCTGACCTGAGATGGAACAAATACATTGAGTCAATTGCTTCGTCCACCGCAAGGAAAGTTGGTTTCCTGTGTCGCGCCAGGAAATTTTTCTCCCTGGAATCGATCCTTCAAATTTACAAATCAACCATTCGCCCTTGCATGGAGTATTGCTGCCATATATGGTCTGGAGCCCCTTCTGTTTGCCTCGGGGTTCTTGATAAGATCCAGAGACGGATATGCAATGTAATTGGCCCTGATCTGTCATCTCATCTGCAGTCGCTCTCTCACAGACGCGCCGTCGCCTCTCTGTCTTTTTTACAAATACTTTCATGGTAATTGTTCCGATGAGCTGCTTTCGCTGGTTCCCAGACTTCATAAATTCAAGCCTCCTACGAGGCTGGCATCCCACTCTCACCCTTTCACTGTTGAAACTGTTAAATGTAGACGTCTCTTCTACTCCAATAGCTTCATATCTCGCACCTCTCGCCTGTGGAACTCCCTTCCCCATTCTTGTTTCCCTGATAGCTATAATCTTCTATTCAAATGTAATGTCAATCGATATCTCCAATTACCTTGATCTATCCACTATCCTTCTCCTCATCCTTTCCTCTATCACTCCTATCTGCTCTTGCTCGAAATATTTTGTAACCCCTTGCGTGCTAGTGGCTTCTCGCCTTGCTTGTGGTGAAATGCTTAAAATATATATATATATATATATATATATATATATATATATATATATATATATATATATATATATATATACTTATTCATGTTAATATCGGCGTATCAGGCGATCACAACGTGCGGTACCTTTAGAAAGTGCCTGAAAACTATATCACAGGTTTATCCACGCCTTGTGAATGAAACTGAAGACGGAACCGTTCCGCTGATGGTTGGTCTAGTAGAAATTCACAAGTCATTGTGACCGCTGGCGTGAGCAATAGTTTGAACAAGGACGCTTACACCGAGCGTCCCTGTTCAAACTGTTGATCACGCCAGCTGATGCGCTCTCTCACAGAAACTGCAAATATGATCCGCTCAGTATAACTGCAGTATAAACCACAGGTGGGTTCTCTGGGTGTTGAACAAACACATATATGCATCAGCAGGCATGCGCGCAACAGAGTGGCTAGCTATGCCACCAGACAAAACTTGCTTTATTATATATTAAAATATACCTTATTTTCTTTATGATTTTTTTTCAAAATGAAAGCCAAAGATATGACTTTTTTTTGCCAATCCTAAAAAAAGTTTACGTTATAATTTCTATTTATTTTTCTGGATAACAACTTTACCTGGCCTTCGGATAGAAACAAACGCGTAGTATCTGTGAGAAGGCTTGGTCCCAGGGATTCCAAACTTGCTGCAGTATCTCACTCATTGCACTAAAGAGAGGAGAGTTGGTGTGATATCGACCCCAGCATGACAGTAATCTCGAGGACTGGGTAACATTTGTCCTTGGTCGATATCCGTGTGGGCGGTTCCCATTAAGTCGACTTTCTATCACATCCTGTCACCATAGGAAGTCTGGAAAATATCACCGAATACACAAGCTTAAGTTTGAAAGAAATTTAAAACAGTGATGTACAAAGGTGTACTGTACATTTTTCAGCCTCGCGAACTTCATTGTAGTGATCTTATAACTATTTATAAAAGACAAGTTTTATGGAAACTTATTCTTTATAAGAACCAGGCTGATTTGATGTCTATGACAGGTAACTGGTCTCTAAATAATAACAAGACGAAATATCCACAAACTTGGACAATGAAACAAAAACAATCTAGCCCTGCTGATTAATTTCTATTTGAAATTACTTGAAAGTTTCTCGGATTGAAAGAGACCTGAAGATGGCTGGAGGACACAATGGTCGAAACGTTGAGATAACAACACAAAAGTAAAACTGGCGACATTTGTTCGAATATAAATAATATAAATATCATAATTTATTTAAATCATATTTTTAATAAAATAATTAATATTTTAGTCAAGTTTAGAACTTTATATTGTTGTCGATCGAATTCTGAAATTAGTAAATAAGTAATATTTCAATAAAAACTAGAAGTCCTATTTAATTTAAATAATTAAATATTATTTTATCTTAGGTTGCCGACAAAATTCTTAAATTAGTACATAATTAATATTTTAATAAATTAAAGTCGTTTTCGATTATGTTTTGTATTCAATACTATTTTTAATAAACAACTATTATCATTAAAATGTAGTTTATTTAAATGTTTCATTATGAAATATTTCATTAAAATAAATTAAACTGAAATATTTTATTAAGAATATTACCTATTTTAAATGAAAATATTTTTTAATTTACTTCTAAAAATAAAATTCCACAAAAATGACAGTTGTGATAATAAGCTTCTCAATGGCAATAAAGTTATCTTCTTCTTCTTCTTCTTCTTCTTCTTCTCCTCCTCCTCCTTCTTCTTCTTCTTCTTCTTCTTCTTCTTCTTCTTCTTCTTCTTCTTCTTCTTCTTCTTCTTCTTCTTCTTCTTCTATGTGCCGTGTCCGTTCAGTAATTGGACGGTCATGGCTTTCCACAACTTCCTGTGCTTTGTGACTCTTAGTAAAAGTTTGTCTTTTGGCTATCTCTCCTAAAAATCCCTGTCCTGCAACCGATAAAACCAGCTCGTTAGGTTGGATATTCGTTGTTTATCCCCGTCTCTCTTGTCGACCGTTAAAAAAAAAAAATGTTTATTTGTTGATTATCAGATAATTAATTTTTTCTGGGTTGGTGATTCTCATTAACACGTATTCTTTTAAATGGCATTTTCTTGTAACAATTATTCCAGTGTCCTGTGCACGGTACGCGTGCGTATGAATTACGCTTTCGGTAAAATAAACTAAGCTAAAAAAAAAAAAGTAATAAAAAATACAAACAAAACAAACGAAAAAAATGACAAGGTTATCCTGACCCGTTCCGCTTTAACGGTTTGCTTTACAAATCGGTCGGCATCGCTGATGAAATATATTGACTAAATTAAAAAAAAATAAAAAATAGGAAAAGAAAAAGAAACCTTAATATAATAATTGACACATGATTTAAAAAAATGATGACGGCGGCGTTCATTTTTTACTTATATTTATTTTTTTATATAAGTGAAAAAAAAGAAGAAAAATTGGAACTAAAATTGAACACACATTTATTACTTCCTCCACTTCATCTTCTTTCTCTTTCTTTCTCCCTCTCTCTCTCTCACACACACACACACACTCTCTCTCTCTCTCTCTCTCTCTCTCTCTCTCTCTCTCTCTCTCTCTTTGTTTTTCCAGTTTTTCCTTTCTTCTGGTTGTCTGTTGCCATAACAACCAACAGCTGCAAATCTAGCATCAAGTCTCGCCTTAAGAGAAGCCCGCCAACACTTACTGTCTGGGATTTTCGGGGAGTGTCCGAATAATTGGGGTAACCATGGCAATATAAAGTCACGTGATTGCTCCGATGTAATCGTGTGGGTGGTTACCTATTTTAAATGAACACGAATCCTTAAAAAGAAAAAAAAATTGCTTCTGCAAATGCGACAAAGTGAACTGTTGACTTGAAACCAATATTATTTTGTATGCGTCGTAAATTAATGCAAAAATAAACTAACCGGAAAATGGTTACTGCTTATATTCGTCCATTTTGAAGTCATTCTAAGTGCAATGGTTTATTATCATTAGGAAGTTTGTTCTCAGAAAGTTTTCTACCTGGTTTTTCAAAGTTTTCATCCTATGTAGGTGTATGTGAAACTCATTTCAACGCGCTATGTCTCTCAAATTTGGCGAACGGAATAAGACACATAAGAAAGAAAAAGTTATAACTTGCGCTTATCGGTAGGAAAAAGTCATAGAAAAAATTATTATTTAAAAAAATATAGGCACGGCACCACAAAATAAAACGTGGGTGGTGGGTGCTAAATTAGATGTTAAGCTTTAAACTTTATATTTTTCTTTTTTTTCATTTTTAAATTCTGTCTATATTTTTTATTTATTACATTTTTTATTATATACTTTTTTGTTTTCCTTATTTTTTTCATTTTATATTGCTTTTTGTTTGTATTTATTTTCAGGAACGAAACGATTTTTAAGTCATAGATAAATATATATATTTTTTTTTTAATATTGTTGCTCCGTCTCTATTTTTTTAAAAGCACTGTATTAACAAAAATATGCTCCACTTTAAAAGCGTTAAAGTTCTAATAATTTACTGACCGACGTGTTTACTTAGGCGTTAAAGATTCGTGTCATTATCACTATAAAACTTAGATAAAAGTTGGAATTTATGATTTATTTTGAAAAGTAACGGAACAGTGATTCTTTTATAAAAATGCTACAACTAAAATCTCAATAGCAATCAAAGATTGAAGCCAAATTGACAATTTTAGTCTTTTGCTAATTAATAGGGCATATTTTCAATCAAATACTGAGTAATATTTAAATTCATATCGTAATAAAGTCTTCTATATTCTAAATATTTAGTTTATTAAAATATTAATTATTTTATAGATGTGAATATAATGTTGCAACATGCCATAGATAAACATTACGGATGTCTGAAATCCTAGCTAACAAACTGACATTGCTTCAACGTCGCTTCAAAGTTATATCCCTTCTTGTATGTGTCATACCACTTCAGGACGTTGACGATCATGGCTCTCCACAATGTCCCGTTGTTTGTAGCTCTTAGCAATTTTGTTTTTTTCTATGCCTGCTAAACCTTGTTCATTTACACAAGCTCATGAGGTACGTTATGCACTGTTTTCCTCTGTCCTTCTAGCCATTACTATATCCTGTGAGTGTCAATTTTTCTAAGCCTCTTTCCTCATTATGTGCCCTAGAAATTTCAATTGTCTCTCTTTCTGATGTTAAGTATAAGCGTCCTTTTTCCTTTCATTTTTCTCTAAACTTCATCGTTGCTTACATGTTCAGTCCTCAGTATTCTCAGCATCCTTCTGTAGAACGTCATTTCTGTTGCCTTAAGTCTATTTTTTCAAAATCGTATTACCCCATGCAAGGCAGTGAAACCACTAAGACACAAGGTGTTATTGGTTGTGGGAGAACAAGAAAAAAAGAAGAAAAGAAAACAGAAACATCAGAGAGCGAGAGAATAGAATACAATTCAAAACAGGAGATAGCGACATTTCATTTAAACTTTTGAAGATCAAATCTGGCTGGAAAGCATGAAGCCAGAAGAGAGTTACACGAGAGAAAAGTGCGAGAAAAGAAACCGTTAGCATAAAACTTAACGTTGCATCTAGCCAATTCAACTGTGAATAAGGTTTAGGTACAATAGTGAAGAGTTCATCCAAACAATTATCATGAAAGTATTTATGGAAAGGCACAGGGAAGCTACAGTACGGCGGTGGGAATGTGACTGATGCCGAGACACCAGATCAGGACCAATAACAGTGCTGATTCTTTGGATTTTATCAAGAATCTCTAAATATGCTGCTGAGGCACCGGGACAGATATGGCAGCAGCTTTCAAAGTATAAACGAATGGTAAACTTATAAATATGCAAGAGAGATTCTGGAGAAAAAAGTTATCAAGCACGATACAATGACCAAACTTTCTTAGCAGCTGACCTAGTAATGGATTCAATATAATCTTTGCACTTCATGTCACTCTCATGGAGGTTAGCATTAGCCATGCTGATGGGAGGCAGGAAGGGGTCATTCAGGTGATTAATAGAGAAAAGTTTCGTTTTGGAGACGTTAAAATTAACAAGCCACTCCTTGCCACAATTAACAACAGACAGGCCATTTTTGGGGGTGGTGGTCAGCTGTCAATTTGACCTTATCGAAATGATCAAACTTATCGAGACAAGAGTAAATGGTTGTTCCATTAGCATAGATACCAAGTCGAGAATTGATGTCATCAGGAAGGTCGTTGAGGAAAATGAAGAACAAAGTAGATCCAAGGATAGAGACCTGGCGGGGGAAGACCTTCTGTAGATTCAGGGGGAGAATAGAACATATTGGGAACCCTTGGCCGTGCTTTGTTATCCTAGCTATCTTATCAACATTTGCTTTTATCTACTTACATTGATATACATTACAAATTAAACTAAGCACAACTGACTATTAAAAGATGAAAATTTTTCGTAATTTTAGACGTCATTCTGGGGTCCATGAATTTGTTTTGCTCATGCTAAGTTCCGAAATATATATATATATATATATATATATATATATATATATATATATATATATATATATATATATATATATATATATAAAATTCATTATTTTTTTTAATCCATAATGTTGTATTTGGTAAAATGATTCAACTTTTTAACAAGGAAAATCTAAAGTTGATGCTAAAAATTGCTGCAAAACATTGGTGATTTATTTCAGAAGGAATGATCTATTCATGACATGTCTCTAATTTGTATTTGGATACATTGTATTTATTTTCAATTTTTCTAGTTGAATTTTTCACCTATATTGCATATGATCCATTATTGTACATAATTAGGTTACAATAAATATGCATTTTATATGAATACAACCTTATGAAAATTAAGTATAGTGGGGGGTACAGTATCATAGATTAGGGTGGGGACACGAAACCTTTGCACAGGCCCTGAATGTTACCATAACATTTTGACAAAGTTGGGGATGAGCAGCCAGTTTAAGGCCAGGAAAATAGTTTATTTTGCAGTAACGTCGCCCCAACATATCCTCCAACTAAAATACAACGCGGTTGTAGCCTTGCAAGGACGTTTCGTTTTAGCTGGGATAAGAGGTTAAATATGTAGGGATTACTCCCCACAACTTGGTTGGTCAAGATGCCCTATACGTGGCACTGTTTCAGGATTATAAAAGAACAGACATAACTCTGCCTTTCTTCTGTCTCTCTTTTTTTCCGCCCCAAAATGTAGCAGTATCAACATATGCTTTGTCCCTGCTGGGATAATTTTCTTTCCCCTGACCAGCCACCTACTAGATTAAGCGCCCTCCCCCTATCCACATATGTAACAGCAAATCCTTAAGTACTCTTCTTCCTTTTCAGATGTACACAGTAGTATGTTTTCTCTTTTCTTTTATTGGTACTCCTTCATATAAAAATGTAATGCTGTATCTTACACTGTTTGAATTCAGGGTTTTCCTTCTCTTAAACTATCTGTCAATGAAGGCTATAGGGCCCAGTCTGTCCTTTTATTTACCAATAGCTGGGGAGACAAGAGATGGATTCATACCTTTCCCAAGGTTATTTGAGCGTGAGTGAATGTAACGAACTCAACTAGAATTCGAACTCAGCTCTCCGATTTCTCATTCCGAGCCCTTATCTATTATACCACCCCGCGCGCGTGCGCGCGCACACACACACACGCTTTTCTAGTATTGTTACTCTTTATATAAAAATATATATGTAAAATAATACAAGTGTTGGAATTTATTCCTGAAAATGTTTACTTCAACTTCCTCGAAAGTTCTCAACTTCAACGTCTTTCCATTACAAACCTGTAGACAAGCTTTCCATCTACAAATGAGCACTTTTATGTGGTGTAATGGTTAACGAACTTGTCTTACTAGATAAAGTTGGCTCCCTGTGCCGGACCAGGAAATTTTTCTCCCCAGAATCGATCCTCCAAATTTACAAATCAACCATCCGCCTTTGCATGGAGTATTGCTGCCATATATGGTATGGAGCCCCTTCTGTTTGCCTCGGGGTTTTTGATAAGATCCAGAGACGGGTATGCAATGTAATTGGCCCTGATCTGGCTTCTTGTCTGCAGTCTCTCTCTCACAGACGCGCCATCGCTTCTCTTTGTCTCTTTTACAAATACTTCCATGGTAATTGCTCCGATGGGCTGCTATCGCTGGTTCCCAGGCTCCATGAATTCAAGCGTCATACGAGGCTGGCATCCCGTTCCCACCCTTTCACTGTTGAAACTGTTAAATGTAGACGTCTCTTTTACTCCAATAGCTTCATATCTCGCACCTCACGCCTGTGGAACTCCCTTCCCTATTCCGGTTTCCCTGACAACTATAATCTCCAACTATTCAAATGTAACGTCAATCGACATCTCCAGTTGCATTGATCTATCCACTATGCGTCTCCACATCCTTTTCTCTATCACTCCTATCTGCTCTTGCTCCAAATCCTCTGTGACCCCTTGCGTGCTAGTGGCTTTCAGCCTTGCCTGGGGTGAAAAGCTTTAAAAAAAATTACGACCGAGTAGTGAATTCTATCCTCACTGGGTGCTCTATACTTTCGGCTTTGTGCCACATCTACGCTTAGAAAATTATTTGTAACGGTTAGCAAGCTTGTCTTGCTAGAACAATTACGACTAGTGAGTTCGACCCTCACTGGGTGCTACATTCTTTTGGCCTTATGCCACATCTAAGCTACGCGTAGAAAATCACCATTCCATCTACAAATATTAATAAAGATTCACCGTGTGAAACAAGTTTCAATTGTATTCTTCATTCTAGAAAATAATCACATTAGATTGCACTCAAATAGTTCAGTGGGAAAACTATCGTTAGATATTCAAAAGGAAAATAGAACATAATCTAATTTAAATATATTAACACGAAGGACAATGAAGTTTTTTTCCAGCGAACCCTGAATAATTTGAAGTAGTACTAAGCGTCTTTTAATACGTACATAAAAGATTTAGATACTGAAATAAGATGAATATTTGAACTCATACAAATGGAGGCTGAAAAGTTCGCTTGAGATGTTTCCTTAAATCTGACCAAATAACTGAACATCAGAATATTTTTGGGATCCCTTCCTAGTCGATCCGAGAACTTTCCAGTATCCGCTCTTATAAAGTATTGGAATGAAGAAAATTCAATCAGAAGACTAGAACAATTAAGTACATGATATAACGAGGACGCCGAATAACTGAAGAAAGGACCAATCATTTTCCTTGTAAGTGCTATGCTGCACTGGTTATATCAGCGTCAAATTCAAAGACCCATCCACTTTTTTACATTAATCAGAGAGCACGAAGTAAGGCTTCTCCCTTCACCCAAATCCCCGATTAGTAGCGTGAGTTTACGGAAGAACGGAGCCGGCGACCCCAAGAGCAAATTACTACAATCTAAAGAAGTTAACCATGGGCTGAATGGGACTTCTTCAACAAAAACTGTTGACAAGATACCCAGGCACATTTTCTCCAAATCTAAGACTGTATTATCTGCAAAAACATATTTTTCTTTATTTCCCTTTTTCTATTTGAATATTAAAAGATATCTAAATAGTACAGGTTGTTGCGTTTCTTTCTCTTTAAAAACTGTCACCCAGTTCATTTGGGCGCGTGTGGCTCAGCACTAACTCTTCATAAATTTGCGGTTGTATCCTGACGTATTATCGTGGACACACAAACACACACACACACACACACACACACACACACACACACACACACACACACACACACACACACACACACACACACACACGAAAAGAAAAAAAGAAAAGAAATTACAAAAACGATAACAAAGCTTTTAAAAGCTTTAATAATTAATTATAAACATTTATTAATTATAAACACTTATTATGTTCCAGTTTCCAATAAAAAAAAAGAAACCGGCTTGCTTTAAAAAGAAACAAATAGATATATATTTGGATATACAGCGACACTGGATAAAATACGGTCTCAGGTAGAATTAGTACGATGGGAAGATGTTACTCGAGATCAGCTAAAAAGTCGGTTAATGAAAATATCTAGGTTGATATTGTGTTCTCAAAAGCAACGCTCACGTATTGATCATTTAACTGTCTATGGTTTCTTAAAAATAGCTGGAAGAGAAAAAAAAACAATCTCATTGTTTCAAGCATGGAGTTGATTGTTTGGTTTGGACATGTTAGTTTGATGGAGGACACCTGGATGAAATTAAACCCAACACGTGCCAACTAAACGCTAATGGAAAGTATAAATGCAGTGTATAAAGGAAAAGGGTAACAGGTGTGGTCCAACGATTGCAATATGACACAGACTTCTACTGTTCCTTGTATGCTCATAGGTCAGTAACATGTTTTACATCAAAGCGAAGAGTCAAACTGATTTAAAAAAAAACAAAATAAGTTTTATCCCTTCTATGTTTTGGGGTCTGTTATTAAAGAAAACATTGAAGAATTAGAAAAAAGTGTTATTGTTTAATTTATAACATAAAAGAAGAGTTGATTCTCTGTCCACCACACACTGTCAGTGTGTGACTTTGCATGAGCGGATGTAATGAATATGCGTATGTTTGTGTTGTACGTTAGTGACTTGTATATGTTTGCGACATTTAATGTACACAAAAACACAAAAATTACCTGAGTATGAAATGAGATATTGGACGAATGCATTCTCCTACCACTTAGTCTTGACAACCTCTACCCTGCGATGAGCAATAAAATAATATATTTTAAGACAGAAAAAAGCGGTAATTTGTTCAAAACCCTAAAAATCAGATAATTTTAAGATTTTATTAATTTTTAGGAAATCTCGGTAATAAATAAAATTATTTTTAATTGTTTTTTATTTTGTCGAAAATTTTTAGGTCAGTCATTGAAATAAAAGATACATACGCACAAGCAAAGGTACATACCCATACAGTTTGAATGGAAACTAAATGGACATCTGTGTAGTTAATTTTCTTTTGTCTGGCAAGAACCCTTGAGTAACGGGAAAAGCCGAAATGTGCACCCCCTTCGGCGTCATTTTTATGACTCTTTCTGTATTTAAACAGGAATATATTTGATAATAAATGTAGTATTTTAAGTGGACAAACAATTTAGATTTGAAATTTGAGCATCATGTCGTAGAGCGAAGTGACAGGTACCTAGGTTTATAACAAAGGAATGTCATGTAAAATAAGACAGTTACGTTCTACGTTTGTTATATAAGATCTTATCGGCGTAACAATCAGTATTTTAGTCAGAGTTCTGGTGCATTTCGATAAATAACTATTTAAAAATAAACGAAGAACTTTTCAAATTCTTACATTGATGCGGACGAAGGACGAGATGAGTTTCTGGCAAATCTCGTGCATGTATGTTACGGGATTAAATTACGAAAACTATTTAAATTTTATTAAAAGGAAGAATTTTCTTTGAAAAAATATCAATTAAAAAGTCGCGCCAAATAATGTGCTTACTACTAAGTCCGCGCGATGGGCATTTAAACGAGTATCAACGGAATTACCCCACCATATCCACTTTCGTCCGTCGATGAAACACTCTTTCTACAGTTATTCCATTAGATTAAGATTGTGTACCGTCAATTTACAGACAGAACTAATCGTGAATTATGCACAAAGGAAGTGAGGGTGGTATGACACCGATATGGAAATGGACTGAGCAGACGGGTGGGACAATTTGATTTCATTTCGCAGTAACAACTTCATTTATAGATAATTTGTCCTGGGTAAGACGATAAACTACGTCCAGCAGCAAGGCCTCTGATCAGGAGGTTTTGAGGAGCGTGGGACCACATCTTAATTGCTGGTGTTCCCAGGTCCATCCTGACCCGGGGTGGTAGCACCTGTTAGGGTCCCAGCTATGGGCAAACAGTTAACTATTACCAGCAATACAATTTTGAAGGAAAAATATTACCAGAAACAGATTTTTAACAAAACAAAATATTACCAGCAATAAAAAAAATTTGTCGGCATTAAATAACCCATTGAGGTTGATATGCCGTAAAACAAAATAAACCACACCAATCTAAACCAAAGAATACATATTCTATTCATACGAATCTATCCTAAAAATGTTGTCTGCATTAAATAGCCCATTGAGGTTGATATGCCGTAAAACAAAATAAATAAATAAACCAATCATTTATAGATAAATATTAAGTAGTTGGAGCCTTTTAACTTTGTAAGTCCGACTTGAATTCTCGGTTAACCAAACCCGAGTCGGACATAACAGCCTTTTAAAAGTCACTTGTTACTGAAATCATGGCTGTATCACTTGCTGCAGTTACGTCTCTCTCTATGCTCCACAACGAATAAAAAGTGAAAAAAAAAAACTCGTTGAAAAAGAGAAGGTAATGTTAAAACACTATGAAAAAAAAGAAGACATTTGTTACCATAAGAGGTGAACCGCCGTTCTACAAAGAAATATTAATGCTGCCACTGACACAATTTAGTGATTAATTCGCCTGTCATGTTCGGCTATTACGATGTACTGTCAAAATGGTTTCAGTGTAGACTTGATTAAGATATAGCACTGAGACTTTCATATGGATGCCATGCATAGCGCCAAACTCATTCAGAAGTATCTAAACTGTAAGCTGTATACAACCATTTTCTCAGATCAATGATTAAAAATGGCTTCCAGCGAATGAAGCCTGTAGTTATTAGAAAGGACCATCCTTCTTCGAGTCTCGTGAATTGGCGTTACAAAATCAAAAACAAAGAACTGTACCAAATAACAGAAACCACGTCATTTGAGGTCTTTCAACAGCAGCAGTAACTAAAATGGATATCGAATTTAACTTGAAGAGGAGATAAAGTCATAATCAAGATGCTGACATTCAACACTTTTTAAAACAAAATGTTAGGAAGAAATCCTCCATCAATATTGGAAAGAGAAATAACAGTGGACTTGATAAATCTATTTTCCTGACAAATTCTTTTATTAGAAAGATTTTATAAATTACAAACTGACAGTACTACTGACTGCTCGGTCAATGAATGTCGCATATTTCCTTGTAAGGAAACACCTAATATTACCATTACCATTACCATTAGGCATTACGATTGGTTTATAGTCCTGGGTATGACAATAAACTATATCCGGCAGCAAGATAGAGAGATTGGAGGTTGTGGGGAGCGTGAAACGATCTCTTAAATGTTGTTGTTCCCAGGGCCACCCTAACCCGAGTGGTAGCATCTGTTAAGGTCCCAGCTATGGACAAATAGTGAACCACGAAACAAAAACAAAACACCATGAAAGTATAAAAATACATTTTTATAGTAAAAATACCAGCAATGCATTTTTATATAGCAAAATTACCAACAATACCTATTTATAGTAAAATGAACAACAATAGATTTTTAAAGCAAAATGACTAACAATACATTTTATAGTAGAATTATCAACAATACTTTTTATAGCAAAATGAGCAACAATACATTTATCTGTGATTGAAGGCATACAATTGCGTTCAAAAAATCTCTACTTCAGTCACTTTCTCACCAGTGTGATGTAGCTTCCCTTTGTCTTTTCTACAAATATTTTCATGGCAACTCCCCTGACGAGCTTTTTTTTCTCTGGTGCCCCGACTACATGAATTTAAGCGTACTACTAGATTGGCAACTAGGTTCCATCCTTTTACTGTTGAAATAGCTAAATGCAACCGCTACTTCTACATCAGCAGTTTTTTCTCGCACATTCCACATGTGGAACACCCTTCCGTCTAATCGCTTCCCTGATAACTAAAATCTTTCAAATTTTAAATGCTATATTAATTGATATCTTCAGTCTTCTTGAACCCGTTTATCTTTTGTCCTTTCCACAATCCTCCCTATTCCCAATTTTCTCTTTCCATTTCACTTCCTGTAAACCCCTGCATACTAGTGGAATTCCCGCCTTGCTTGGGATCAAACGATTAATATATATATATATATATATATATATATATATATATATATATATATATATATATATTAGTTTAAGCCACAGAATTGTGTTCAAAATATTTGGATTTTGGCATTAAATAACACACACACACACACATGCCGCTAAACAAAACTAACCAAACAACGATTAGTTTATATTTAATGTTGTTGAGCGCCTTTAATGAAGTATTTTTTTGTAAATCGCTCTTTGCGTTATGCTTTTGATTGTAACTTTCTTGCCACGTTTTTGCGCTGTATCTCTTTAACACGATTTCTATATCTCATTCTTTCTCGAATTCCGATATCTCTGCTAGTTTTTCAGTTTCCCCAAATGTATAATGCACACAATCATCAGATTGGTTTCGTTGGTTGATTTTGTTTTGCGGCATATAAACACCTCTATGGGTTATTTAATGCCGAAATCTAAATATTTGGAACACAATTTTATGACTTCAACTAAATATATTTTGCTCGCAAATGTAAGCCTTCAACTACAGCTAAAATGTATTGTTGGTCATTTTGCTATAAACATGTACTGTTGGTAATGTTTACTATAAAAATGTATTACTGGCATTCTTTTTAAATATACAAATGTATTGTTGATATTTTTAAGTATGGAAATATATTTTTATACTTTCATCGTGTTTTTTGTTTGTTTAGCGGTTCAATATTTCCCATAGCTGGGAAGCTATCAGGTGCTACCAACCTGGGTCAGAGCGGGCCTGGGAACAACAGCAATTAAGAGATGGTTCCACGCTCCTCAAAACTTCCCTTGGCTTGGCTGCCGGATGTAGTTTATCGTCATACACAGGACTAACAATTATCAGGTAGTCGACACGTGTTTGTTCGGTGAAATAGACATTTTGTATTCCCTCGATTAGCTCAAGTTGTTACAATGAGGGTAACCTAATTGTTTACCCCCAACAGTGAATTTAGATGGTGTGGACACATTATGTATTCGCCAGCTGCCATCAAATTCACTCTTTCAATAACGTTTCAAAATGATTTCAAATGTCGTCGAAAGGGTCTATTAACCGATGGTCGACTGAAAAGTTTCTAGACTGACCAAAATATAGAGACATGCAAGTGTACGAGAATACAACAGCTGGTCGGCTAACTGTTTTATTCTGGTACACCTGCATGCCTTCTAGTCTGCTAATAGGTGTGTCTACTTACATTTATATCTTGGTCAGGCTATGAACCTTTCAGCCGTTTCGCTGTTTGTCATCGGTTAAATTAATGCGGAGATAGGATTTTCCAATAACAGATTTACATAATCGGGGATTGTTTATAAGTCAATCATTGGCAGGAAACAGTTAAGATAGGTCTAAAATCTTTGGAAACAACTGCTGTGAATTCGTCGAATGATCTTTTAGAGTGGACATTTTTGTCCTGTTTTTGAAATCCTGTTTTCCCCTGTGTATTTTTTTGGAAGAATATTTTTTCTGAAGTTAGAGCTCAGAATCTCCAAGTTTTAAATTTTTTTAGGTTGACAGGTCTGACTAGACTCTTTCAGCTGCAACTAACATTCAAATTGACATACTTTTAAAAATATTTCTTGTACCTAACGCAATCAGTGTTTACGTCAGTGTTTCTCTAGTTTTTACAATATTAAGACTATATTATTTTTAGCACTATGATTAGGACATCCATATAGAAAGGGAAGCCGTGAGATTTTGTACTGCTCTGAAGTGTTTCGTGTTTTATGACCAACAATAAAGTCTGTGAGATATAGTCTTCAAAGCTGTTCACCATATCACCGGAAGCGAATAATAACTAAAAGAATGAAAACTTTTGGGGTCAAGTGTCAATAAAAATGGACATTAAGAATTCCCTGTCACAGGTCGATATTAACGATGACAGTTGGGATTGTGGCGGTTTTAGTCCGCCTTGGTGGGGAACAGATAGGGCCGACTCAAGGTACTAGCAAATCGGGCAGTCGCCCGAGGCACCATCATACCGCCATATTATATGTTTGGGATCTTCCAAAACTAAAGCTTATAAAAACACACTTGCGGTCGTCTATGACCCCATACAGATTAAATTCTTTGGCTATTCTTGATATCAATGAAAAATGATATTGATAGGTGTAGAAGGTACCATGAAAAGATCTGCAGATTTAAAGGCTAGAAAAATATTTTAGGTAGGATAACGAATGTTTTCTTTGGCTCGGATTAAGTTGTATATTGTAAGAAACTCGTTATTCTACAATCTCAGTTTTTCTCCTTGTAAAAATTAAAAAAAAATATACGCCGAAGTTTAACTTACCCGGGGTGCCAGCAACTCTAGGGCCGTCAGTGGGGATAAACTATCCCCCAGGAAGTTCCGAAGCCATCCACTGGAGTTACCAACCACGTGACGTTATGGACAGAGAGTTTGTAGGAGCAAGTGTAGAAGGGAAGATCTAATCTGCTTGTCTGACATGGCAGAAGTCCTAAATGTTATCTACTTATCCATTCAGATAGAGCAAGTGAACTTCTGAATAAACACCTAAATATATTGGAGACAGAATTCGAGTTCTTAGTACTCGGCGTGGAGTTTGTTTTCATCTCCTTGTGAGCCTGTGAGCGTTTCCTATTCTGGGTGTACACCGACTTGGCTGGGTCAAGAGTGAGGCACTGTTTTATGTGTATATCGTTTTTGTGATGTTTTTAATAGAATAACTTACAGACCGTTAATAGATAATCATTTTGAGTGAGCTTGAGACTGAATATGATTCTTTTGTTGCATATTTCACACATGGAGATATTTGCAAATTGACGAGCTTGCTGAAGTAGTGTGTTTACAAAATATGAAAAATTGGCAGTTCTGGACCGCTCGTTAATAGGGACAGACGGCCCCTCGTGTACTTTCGGTAACGCCCGTTCTAGTGATGTTGGGATAAGTAGAGAGTTGGTAGGAGGAATAGTCGAACGAAAGAGTTGATCTGTTATTTTGGCAGCAATTGTTCCAAGTCGCAACAATCAACCAACCCAGATCGCACGAACGACACTCTGAAATAAACAGCTAAATATATTGCAAACAGGGTTCTTGTCCACATCTCTCGGCGTTGTATTTATTTTACCTTTCGCTTCATTGCAAGCTTGCAACGAGTCTTTCTCAGTTTGGATGTACATCAATACGAAGCAGAATGGAGACTCAACGCAGAGTACTCATTGTCCGGTCTGTAGAAAGCTGGGCGAGAGGTGCGTTGTATGTTTACAATTTTTCTATACAAATGAGTTAGTTTTATACTACATGACAACTACTCTTTTGGTTTGTGGCCATCGAAGAAAATTAAGCGTGAAAAGCGACTGAATAAATATAAGATTGGGAAAAGTATATTCGACTGCCTACATAGTATTTTGAATGCCTCAGTGAATTTTCAAATGCTAACTTTGATCACGTGCATGAAAATTGCTTCACCGTGTTAATGTCTTTTCATATTCTTAACTTCAGCTTATAAAACATTTCTGTGTTTACACTGTTGACTAATGTAGGTTCTTCAAAGACATGAATAACCATTAAGGTTGATTTGATAAAATATCGAATATAGATGAATAAAAAATTAACTACCTATTTTTATATTAGGTCGGAACAAAAATTTGTGATGCGATCATACAGCAGGGTTAACTCCCCAGTTTCTGTTAGGAGGGTCAAATCCTAGCAGAAATCCTTTGTGTTTCGCCACCTGTCTGCGTAGATGTGCATAAGAACTGGGAAAGACTCGCCGCACGTTCACAAGAAAACAAGGTGAAATCGACGCCCCGATAAGAAGTAAAAGCACTAATCCTGTTTTTATTAATTTGCTTATTTATTCAGTGCTTCACTTGCACGATATGGGTAGGTAGGTATGTGGGTGGGAACAACTTCTGGTAATTCTGACGTCTCCGACTAACAAATCAGCTTATCACCCCAACTCTCTGTCTCTACATCTTGACGTAACTCGTGGCAACTCTAACGAGGAGTGTTGGAACAACACAGAGAGAGAGAGAGAGAGAGAGAGAGAGAGAGAGAGAGAGAGAGAGAGTGAGAGAGAGAGAGAGAGAGAGAGAGACAGACAGACAGACAGAAAGACAGAAAGACAGACAGACACAGAGACAGAGACAGAGAGACAGAGAGACAGAGGAAGAGAGAGAGAGAGTCTGACTCCGTTAACTTGCGTTAACTTGCGGTCCAGAACGCTATACAATCACAACTGTGGTCGTTAATATAGACCTGTGACCGGAAATCCACAACGTCTGGTTTGTCGGCACACGGCATAAAGAAATTTCTTTAATTTCTTTATTATCTTATTCATTTTCAGTCAAGTGGGTGGCCGCTTTGAATATCTTATCTCAGGGACCTGGTCGCTGGTTATAAAACACGAGAGGGTCCAGACACATTACTTTTGATATTGGTTTTATTAAGAGTGCCAACTTGGATTCTAAGAGGTAGTAGGAGGAATGGCGTCATAGGAATGAATGTCGCTTGGTGGCTCAGCGTCCTTCTGTGGGTAGTATTAGCTGGTAGCAAACCTAAGTGTAGGAGGCATATCGACGCTGCAGAAGTCTTGAGACGCTCTGTTGAATTCGCGCCGTTTTGGACTTATATTCAAAACCCAGACAAAGGCAACCCATCACTGTCAGAATGCCCTGCCTACGAGGCACTCCGGCCAATTGCTGGCCGCTGTGGCTCTGGTCTTCGCATTCTCTAACAAAATCAAACACGACCCATTCGTAGGTCATATCGTCGTAATTGCGTTTTTTGAAGTAAATTTCAAAAATAATATTTATATATCTTTTCAAAGATTTATTCAATCGTATATTTTATTTTACTCCATTACCATCCGCTGACTTTAAAGTAGCTTCATTATTCCATCCTTCCAGAACCTAGCATCTTTCTGGATGATGAACTTGTCTAAGTGGTTTTTACGGGCTTCCATGGAATGGAATTCTTCCCATTAAGTGGATTTTGTAGGGATTGAAATAAGTGGTAATCCGAAGGTGCAGGGTCTGGTGAGTACGGTCGGTGTAGTAAGGCAGCCCAGCCAAATTGAAACAATTTCTTTTGGGTCTGCAAAGGCAAATGTGGTTTTAGCGTTGTCCTGATAGAAGACAACACCTTTCCGATTGGCCAGTGTCGGACACTTTTAATCGATTACTGCCTTTAATCAGTTCATTTTGGAGCAGCAAGTCAGTTTAGCGCCATACGTGATACACGCTTGGGTGATCATGTCTCTTTCGATTCATGATTGACTAGGCAGAGATTTTCTTGCAGTGGGTTGTCATGTCTTTCTGCGGTAGAGTGATTGCCATCCAAGTCTTTAAATCTTTAAAAATGGAACAATCAAAATGTTTTAATTATTTTTTCTTTTTCTTTTTTTCGGTAAAATAAATCCCTACCGGAACGAAACGCCCGCATGTAAAAAGTGTTTCGTCTACGTGCCGCGTCTCTTCAGGACGTAAGCGATCATGACTCTGCAAAAGTTTTTATCCTTTGTGGCCCTTAGCAGTTTTTCTACCTTTAATGTCTCGCCGCTGTTCCGCCATCCATTCATACAAGCTCGTCATGTACATGACTCACTGCCTTTTATCTTTCTTGCCCTCAGTATGCCCTGTAAGGGTTTTCCAAACCTTCCTTCCTCATTATGCGTCAATTCTGAAAATAATAGTTCTTTAGTTGCCATTTTCTTTAAGATAGCCTCTTGTTTACTCGCCCCATACATGGAATTCTCAGTATCCTTCTGTAGAACCACATCACTTAGCAATCCTGCACTCTTTTCTTTGTTTCTAATGAAATTTTTCTGTTTCTCAGCACTTTGCTTAGCTTTTGGGATGCATCTTTCGTTGATTCGTTGCGTGTTCGGATTTCGGTGTTGCATTTCCCATCCTCTGTTAAAACACTTCCCAGATATTTAACATTCTGTACTTGCTTGAAGTTGACATCTCAAATTTGTAATAACTTTGTGGCCCTTAGCAGTTTTCCCCCTTTGCTAAGGCTTCTGTCTCGCCCCCGTTCCGCCATCCATTCATAGAAGCTCGTCATCAACGTGACTCGCTACCTTTTCCTATCCTTCTTGCTCTCAATATGCCCGGTAACGTTTTTCCAAGCCTTCCTTCCTCATTATGGGTCAATTTAAGTAGAACTTTTCTTTTTCTTACCATTTTCTTTAATACTTCCTTGTTGGTTACTCGCTCTGTCCATAGAATTCCTTGTATCATTCTGTAGAACCACGTTTCTGTTGCCTCCAGTTTTTTTCTCATCTGTCGGGGGGATTCTGTAGCATTTACTGTCATGTAATAGGATGGATATCACATAGCAATTCTTTTCTTTGTTTCTAATTATTTTTTCTGCTTCTCAAAAATTTGCTTATCTTTTGGAATGCGTCTTTCGTTTGTTCTATTCGTACTTCGGATTTCGGTGTCGCAATTTCCATCCTCTGTTAAAACACTTCCCGGATATTTAACCTTCTGTACTTGATTGATGTTGACATCTCTAATTAGTAACTTGCATTTTGGACTGTTTCTCTTACTTGCTGAAGACTATACTTTTTTGTCTTTTTAAAGTGTAATGATTTGAAATTTGAATTAATTTTGACAAAAATTAGATCAGCTCCTAAATCAGATCATTCTGTCTATGCTGATGAGACAACCATTTACTAGTGTCTCGATGGTAAGTCTGATCAGTTTGATAAGGTCAAAATAGCGGCTGATAGAAAAAAACGACTTTCAGTCTGTTGTTAATTGGGCAAACGATATCTTGTTAATTTTAACGCCTCCAAAACAAAACTGCTCTCTATTCATCATCTGATACCCTTTTCTGCCTTTTATGTCTGACGCTAACCTCCAGAGTGACTTGTTGCGGCTTCTCGGTCAAACGTTTTCGGCTGACATGAAATGGAAAGACTATATTGAATCCATTGCTAGGTCAGCTGCTAAGAAAGTTGGTTCACTGTGTCGTGTTAGACAATTTTCCTTGCCTAAATCTATCTTGTATATCTATAAGTCTACCATTCGACTTTACTTAGAATGTTGTTGCCACATATGGGCTGGGGCACCTGCTTTATATCCAGAGGTCCTTGATAAAATCCAAAGAAGAATCAGTAATATTATTGGTCTTCGTCTGCCGTTTCGGCTTCAGTCACTTCCCCACTGTCATAAAACTGTCTTCTAGTCAACTTTAATCTTCAAAGATTTAAATACAATGTCAATCGCTATTTGCTGTCCTCCTGATTACTCTTCCGTTGTTTCCCCTCCTTAGGAATGATTCTGTTTTCTAATTCTTCCACACCCAGTAATCCCTTGGTCTCAGTGACTTTACTGCCTTGCTTGGGGTGAACATGCTTAAAAAAATGTATGTATATATTCACGCTAATGTACATGACGCCCCAGTCATAAAAAAGTGTTTCGATGCATCTATACAGGGCTCTTTACCGCTCTGTCACCCAAATGATTGATCGACAATGTGAAACAATAATTTCCGTTTGCTGATTTGAGCTATCAACATTTTTTCTGTCGTAACATTGAGTGGTTTAAAACGTTAGCCGGGTTTATATTTTCTGTTACAGACGTGGGGATTGGTACGATGTGTAATTTCACCCGACACTATAAAATTAAAGCATTGACCTAAAAACTCCAGTCATGTTTTTAAATAGCCTCGTCAAATTGAGACTTTGATATAAATATCATGCATGGTACCGAACTATTTCAGAAATATCTAAACTGTTAGCTGTATTGAATCGCTTTCTCAGATCAATTGTTAAAAATGGCTTCAAGCGAAGGGAGCCTGGAGGACCATCCTCTTTTGAAGTGAATAGATCAGTGCTACAGAATAAAAAAAACAAAAAAAAAACACAGAACTGTACCAAATAACAGAAACCACATCCCTCGAGGACTTTCAATGACAACAAAAACTAATATGGAATCACACGTAACTCAGTGAGAAAATAATGACATAATGAAGACGTTCCACAGTACTTGAACCAAAAGGTTAAGACAGAAACACCCACCAATACTAGAAAGAATGATAGCAGTGGACACGAGAAACCTATTTTTCTGAAGAAAATGCTTTAAGGGGAAGAGTTTATAAATTTCGACTGAAAGTAACACCGGTTGCTCGGTTAATGAATGTAACATGTTTCCTTATAAGGAAACGGCTAATATAATCATTACAATTAACGTTTGCTTAATACGGCACATACGACTCGTCGTTGAGTTTGCATGTTTTTATACCGTGAAGGCTAGGATTTTGATCTTATGACTCATGGAAATAACACTGAGTTATTTTCTAATCTAAAATTGATTATGCCATGATTGATACCTGCCTGCCAGAAAAAAAAACTGTAAGAAAAATTTGTCAAAAATTAAGTAGCCGTTATAGAAATAGAGGATTTGTGAAAAATTGGTTTGTAAAATAAAATTAAGTCTATTTTATTTCATTAATGATAAAAAAAAAAGCTTTTATCGAAATTGTTATGATCATAAATTTAAACACACACTTTGACATAACAAAAGAATTGAAACAATGACGATAAAGAAAGGAGAAAGCGGAAATACTCGGGTCAGTTTTCTTATATATCGTGTTTATCAACTGAAGTACGCAATGATGTCGGAAACCTCTCGGATTAGGATTTCCTGGTAAACTCTATAACTGATTTCAGTCATGTGAGAGAGCTGATGGATTATTCGCGATGGTCTTTACGAATGTGCTCACAACACATTTCCGCATTTTCTAGCGTTTTTGTTGGTGAACGGTTGCTCATAATCTAAAGCCAACACTCGACCGGCCTTAAAACGCACGTGCTACTGAAAATCCTACCTTTGACCTAGGGAATACGTCAGATGGCCAACGACCCCGAATTATGGCCTACCATGATGAAGTGTTATCCTCTCAATGAGGTTATTTGCCTTGAACACCTATCTGATAAGTTCAACCCAGACCTCAAGTGGAACTCATATATACAATCCATCGCTAAAGATACTGGAAAATGGTCGGTTGTTTGTGCGGCTCTGTTAAATATCTGACTCCGGTTGCTATGCTCTAACTTTACAATAATCAAATCAGAACAAAAGTGAAGCATTGCTGCCATATTTGGACTGGAGCTATCCAATCTTCTCTTTCTATCCCTGATAGAGTTCAAAAGTGTCTACACTGCTTTGTGGGCGAGGAATTATTTTTCACCTTACAACTTCTTTCACACAGAAGAAATATCGCAAGTCTTTCGCAACTCTATCACTATTTCCATGGTAAATGTTCTGACGAGCTACATTCCTTAGTTTTACTAGATCAGATCTAGGACCCACCATGCCACGTATCATGGGATAAATCATTCCTATTCCTTTCGTATTCTATCAATAAGAAGGAAATTGCGTCTGGACATATTCTTCCCCAAAACAATTACTTTGTGGAACAGACACCCGAGGGGGGGTGATTTTCCCCGGTCAATACAATCTTAACCTCTTCAAGTCTAGGGTTAAAAGTTATCTTTCCTACATATCCTTATAATCTGCACTTCTTACGTTCATGCAACAACCTCATTCAGTAAATCTCTATACTGAGTGGCTATTGCTGCTCGGGAATATATCTGCTATCGTCAAGTTCACAGAGCCGTTCCAACAGAATGTTACAAAATCTAAAGTAATGATTGAATACAAGTAGATAACATGAAGCTTATTGGCAAATTGACTCACTGGACAATGAGCGTTAGCTGTGCGTGCATTTCTGTCGAGCGGTAAAGTCACAGCACGAATAGGACGGAAACTTTACGATATCATCTCGTATATAAATCTAATGGCTAGACTATAAATATCCGAAAATAGAGTTATAAATTCGTTTAACTTGTGTATTATGGATATTTTCTTTAAAAAAAATTGTTTTTCCATACTTAGCAAGAAAACAAAAATGTTGATTAGTCGAAAGAAGGCGGATGGTCCCCCCCACCACCACACTCTTTAAAAACGTTTGCCTTATACGAACAGAACTCTCCTTTTGACTGCTTCTTTATTCGGTATTAAATTCCCCAAAGCATTATGGAATAAGATTCATAAACTTGCTATGAACTTATATTTTTCTCTGTTTACGCTGATATAAACATACAACATTAACTTCTAAAAACAACTATTGTAATATTTTTATACTCTGGTCCCATGTAAGCGTGGAAATTCCACATTGAAAAGCCTTGTGTCGTATTCGAAACAAGCGGCCATTTTGTTAAATACCTTGTTATCTATTATTTTTTTCTGGCCTTTTTTTTTCTGACAAAAGTTTACTTTAAAAAATGCCGATTGTGCTGCTGAATATAAATTATGGCCGCTTGTAGAATTTGGAAAGACAAGAACATCTGTTTTAAATCAAAGATCGGACTGTTGTGAGTATTGGCTTTCTCAAACTTTCTGTACGCCTTTAAATCTTGAACATCAACAGCAGAATTCCAGTGAAGAATCCAAACATTAGAAAACGAGATGCCGCACAAATATCATTGATATCTCCAATGTAGACCACATTACAAATGACACAGTCCTGGACTCCATCAAACAAGAAACGGGCCTATTAAAAGTCCTCATACCCACCGTCAAGAAGTTGAAATGGCATGGACACGTAATAAGAGCCAATGCCCTTTCCACTGCTACGCTACAAGGAACCACATTAGACAAAAGAAGAAGAGGCAAGCAGAGGGAAAAGATGGACTGACAAATCACTCACAGAGTGGTCTGGAAGATCTTTCGCAAAGATTCAGTCATATGGAGGAAATCTGGTTAAATGCCCCGTTACGCAGCGATCCTACGACCAAACCTGGTCATAGGACTAATGAAGATGTGAATTTGCACAACGTAGTTTTCAAAGTCATTTTATTTTTACTGAACGAAATAAATTCGTCTATTTAATTTTCATCTGTATAAACAACTTGACGAGAGCAACAATACATCTATATACAACGTATAGTAAATTTACATGTACTAAATTAAAATATACTAATAGTTATAGGTCGTAAATTGATATCCAGTGATTATTATATGTATCAAGTTATTCCTAGACGGTCAAAACTAAGATATTTTGAAACAGATTTAAAGAAAAATAGCACAACAACGGCCACATGCCCGTGACTAAGGCGAGCATTCAACTTGGATGATATCAGCTATGGTTTGGCCTGGAAAAGAGGCTCAGCCATATCAACTTTCCCAAGACGCTAAGTATGGATGAATAACTCCCCGGTTTTCAATCCAGATATTTGGAGGGGACTGGTCAGGTGTCCAGCTACACAGCGACCCTACGACCACACCCAGTCATGGGACTGATGATGTTAATGATGATGATGATGATGATGATGACTGAAACAAAGATAGAATTATAATTCTATATGGAAAATCTCATGATTTTAATTATTGTTTTCTGAAAAAAACTATGAAATTTGACCGACTTTTTTTTTCTTTTATTAAGAGAAAAAGGACATTAAGTAAATTTTACTTACGACTACTTTAAAACGGGCGGGAAATTATTGTTGTTATCGTTATTGTTGTTGCTGTTGTTGTCGTTTGGTGATGATTGTTTTCCCTTAACTAACAAATCTTTGAGCATCTGCAGAATTGTGTAGATAACCGCTATTGCGTCCATTGGGACTATTTTTAAAAGTAGGTCGGTTGGTATACGGGAGTCTGTCCGCTCTTTATGTAATAACTTCTCGTATTACTTCTTCAATTTAGCTGCTGAGACTTCGGTCCAAACAGCATATTCCGAGTATCTTGGGCTAATGGTTCTTCCACATTTTATTTTCCCTATAAAATAAACACGAAGCACATCCACATCCAATTCGCTGCAGGAATCTAAAATAACGGATATATTCACATTTCCTTGGCAAGGTGCAATTATTGGACTGATGGTCAGCTGATCTAGAATTTTTTTTTTTTTAAGCTTATCACCCCAAGCAAGGCTGGAAGCCACTAGCACGCAAGGGGTTACAGAAGGTTTGGAGGAAGAGCAGATAGGAGTGGTAAAGGAGAGGATGTGGAGAAAGATAGTGGATCGATCAAGGCAAGGGGGTTACAGAAGATTTGGAGCGAGAGCAGATAGGAATGAAAGGTGAAAGGATGTGGAGAAGGGAAGTGGATAGATCAAGGCAACTGGAGATGTCGATTGACGTTACACTTAAATAGTTGGAGATTGTATTTGTCAGGGAAACAGGAATAAGGAAGGGAGTTCCACAGGCGAGATGTGCGCGACATGAAGCTATTGGAGTAGAAAAGACGTCTACATCTAACAGTTTCAACGGTGAAGGGGTGAGAACGGGATGCCAGCCTCGTAGGAAGTTTAAATTCATGAGGCCTAGGAACCAGCGAAAGCAGCTCATCGGAGCAATTACCGTGATAGTATTTGTAAAAAAGACAGAGCGAGGCAACGTCGCGTCTGTGATAGAGCGATTGCAGACGCGATGACAGATCAGGGCCAATTACATTGCATATCCGTCTCTGGATCTTATCAAGAACCCTGAGGCAAACAGCAGGGGTTCCAGACCATATATGGCAGTAATACTCCATGCAAGGGCGAATTGTCGATTTATAGATTTGGAGGATCGATTCCGGGGAGAAAAATTTCCTGGCTCAGCACAGGGAGCCAACTTTCCTTGCGGTGGATGATGCAATTGACTCGATGTATTTGTTCCATCTCAGATAAGCGGACAGCGTGAGACCGAGCAGCCGCAGAGAGGAGCTCTCGAGAAGTTGGTCTTCAGACATTCTAATGGGATGCAGGGATGGATCCCTGTGGTGGTTAATAGAGAGCAGTTTTGTTTTAGAGGCGTTAAAGTTAACCATCCATTTCTTGCCCCAGTTCACAACCGATTGGAGGTCCTTTTCTAATCGAACTGCCAGGTTAACTTTGTCAGCATCACTAGATTTGTGTTTGAGGCAGGAGTAAATTGTGGTGTCGTCCGCATAGATGCCGACTTGGGAATCTATGGCGTCAGGAAGGTCGTTTATGAATATGAGGAACAGAGTAGGGCCTAGGATGGAGCCTTGAGGAACACCTGCGTTAGTGGGATAAGAATTGGAGATGAATCCATTGAGAACGACCTTCAATTCACGGTTTGACAGGAATGATTGTATTAGGTCAAACAATCGACCTGTAATACCATAACCCTGGAGCTTGCGAAGAAGGCCGACATGCCAAACCCTATCAAACGCTTTGGAGATGTCTAGGGCCACGGCACGAGCTTCACCGTTATTATGAATAGCTTGGTAGACAAATTCAGTGAGACACTTGAATTTCTCTAGGACACATAATGATGAAAAAGGACTTACAGAATTTGACACTCACATACTGAAGGTTAGCTGGACAGTGAAAAGCGACTAACCTACCTAACGATGACAGAAAAGGAACTGGGAGGGATTGAGAAAAACAAAACTTACTAAAAGCTACAAAGGATAGGAAGGCGTGGAGAGCCATGATCGTCCCCTTCCTGAAGGAATATGGCACATGGAAGAAGAGTTTTAATCGCAGCTGGTTATGCTAACAGTAATGTCCTTGAAGACAAGCGGAAACCTCAATTCTTTAACGTTTTGCGAGTCACTATTTATCTAGACTAGTGTTTCTCAATCGGTGCGCCTAGGCGCACTAATGCGCTTAGGCGTATTAGTACACGCTGAAAAGTAGGCAGGTGCGCCCCAAGTTAACAGAAGAGTAATTTATTAATTATTTTTATATATAAAAAAAAATCTTTATTTTTAAAAAGCTTGAGATACCAAGCACATGGCCTAGATGTCTAAGTGTAGTCTTTCTTATATGATATTTGAAACTGGGTGCTAAATTCCTTAATCTTCAAGAAGGATTGGATAATCCTTTCCCTTTTGCCTTCCTCGATAGATTTAAATCAGTTATTATCAGGCTCTCTAAAAAGAAAATAGCAGATTCTTCATAAATCCATTTCAATGAAAATTTTGCCGCTTAAACATACGATGTAATGTCTTCAAAATAAATGCTTATTTCAGGAGATTTTATTATTTTCAAATTTCATGGCTTATTTTTTCTTATTAAAATTTAAAGTGCACCCCAGATATTTAGTTATTCTACAAATACGCTCTGAATTAAAATGGTTGGGAAACACTGACTTAGACTTGTTAATACGCTATAATTGTAACCAGTAAGTGTGAAAACGTGAGCAGTCTACACTCTCAAAATTACTTCTCGACGAAATAGTTCAATGTTACCACCGTGGCTTTTGTAGCTAGCAGGTTCTTAAGGTTTGGAGTTGCTCGCCCGACGTCCAACCAGTTTTCAATTCATAATTATTGTTTTTCTAGACTAGTTGCCAAGCAAAGCTAGAGAAACCAGTTTACCCAGCTATTAACTATTATCTAGGTGGGGAGAAGAGATGGATTAATACCTTTCCCAGAGTATTTGTATGAAAGCAAACGCGGCAACCTAGATTGGAATTTGAACTCGATACGCTAATTCCACTCTCCACTATACTCCGCGCTCATATTATTATTATTATTATTATTATTATTATTATTATTATTATTATTATCATTATTATTATTATTATTATTATTATTATTATTATTATTATTAATAATAATAATAATATTATTATTATTATTATTATTAATAATAATAATAATAATTATTTATTTTTTATTATTATTATTATTATTATTATTAATAATAATAATAATATTATTATTATTATTATTATTAATAATAATAATTATTTATTTTTTATTATTATTATTATTATTATTATTATTAATAATAATAATAATAATAATAATAATAATAATAATAATAATAATAATAATAATAATAATAATAATAATAATAATAATAATAAAAAATAAATAAATAAATAAATAAATAAATAATAATATTTAATGAATAAATCTAAAAAAAATGTGGCGCACGAGAACATTGACAATTCCAGTTGTAATTGGGACCCTCGAATTGTTTGGAAAAGATTCCAATAGACTCATTGACGGAATCCCTGATAGTCTATACCTTAAAGAAATACAAAAAAATTGTAATCACAAGTACAGCTCACACCTTACGAAGGGCTTTATCTATTTAAAATATGTGCGATATTTTTTTCAGTGGAAAATGTTATGATGCCATTTTTGACCTTAGGTCTCTGGTCGGGACCCGAAAAGAAATGAGTATACACCAGAAGTCAAAAGAAATAACATAACATAATAATAATAATAATAATAATAATAATAATAATAATAATAATAATAATAATAATAATAATTCTTGTTAGTATTTCGTTGAAAGGTAAAAATAGAAATAATATATCAGGCAGTTTGACTTGAGAAATAAGAGATATTGACGACTACAGAATGCGATTTAAATATCTAGTCAATTAAGATAAACAAATTTTTAACACGACATTTTTAATAAGAACCTAATGAAGCCTAGAGGGCAAAACGGTCGAAACGTTGTAACAACAATGATGAGGCCATAGTTCGCATGTAAATAACGTGTTAAAATTATTTTTCTTACTAAATATCACACAATACGCGAGCCAGTCAAGGTAGAAGGGTTCAATCGAGATGTAAATAAATATTTTTTTGTGAAAGAATAAGAAAAATTAGAAACATTATCAAGTAGCGAGAACAATAGAAGAGTAATCAAGAAGACAGTAAGCTAGGTGTGTGAAATAAGTGGAAGAAAAGTGGGGATTAGGATAAGAAAAATAGATAACGGTTGGCCCTTAAATATAAAAGGCCAAGATTAAAGTGTTCAGGGAGCCTGTTCCGCAAAGTGGCAGTTTTTGTGAAAAAGCTGTCAGAATTAAATTCCTTCTTACATTTGGAACACGCGGGAAATAAGGGTGATTTGACCCCGTGGAAGTATCGTGACGATTTCTAACAGTAAAAGTCTGAACTGGTGGAACTAAAGAATGGAACTCTTCTGAACATTTGACATTGATATCGCGATAGAATAGCGACGGGCTTGCAACGTGTCGTGTCCTAACAGTAAAGGTCTGAACTGGTGGAACTAAAAAATGGAACTCTTCTGAAGATTTTCTATGAAGATTCTCTATGAAAAGAGCGATAGAGTAGCAACAGGCTTGCAATGTTGCATCTGTGGAAAAGAGGTTGTAGTGTGGGAAATAAGTTATAAGACTGAGTAAGCAATTTTGAACTCTGTCAAGACTGGAAAGTTATGATTCAGCAACTCCAACCCAAATATTGCAACAATACTCCATTTTTAACCTGATCTGATCCTTTTAAAGGTACAGCATGGTATAAGATATAAGATAAAGAGAGACGATCATTTCCCCAACTCCTCTAGCTGTATGATTCTACTTGAGATCTGGAGTGATTCTAGATAAACGAGAAGTTACAAGATCTGTAACTCAATCGTCCAATTTTCATTTTATTTTTTCTGACAATGAATATAATAAATGCACACAATGAGCGCGTTCTTCCCAAACTTGAAATACATTTGACACGGTCATATTCATAACTTACCTAGTGATAAACAAACCTTCTATCAATAACCAGTTTAACTCGTATGCCCTGTGATGAGTCATTCATTACTGAAGAGTGACTAGCAGTACTCGTGAAAATTCCATGATATATTTAATTAACGATGGATAATTATCAACGTAATGTGAATAATACTGAAGAAACATAAAATTAGAAAAGGCAAAAATAATATATAGATTTTATCGTTACGATTATTTCTTTCTTTCTTTCTTTTCTCTATTTACCTCCATTCTTTCTTCTTCAATTTCACTGAAGCAGACGTTAAGCGATAGCGTTAGCACATCCTGTATTTCTTTCTTTCTTTCTTTCTTTCTTTCTTTCTTTCTTGTGGTGATTTTCTAAGCTTAGCTTAGATGTGGCACAAGGCGAAAAGAATAGTGAGTTCCATCCTCACATAGTGAGGACCTAATTCAATATTCAGTCGCGGTGCCCTTTAGCCGAGGCGCACTTTGTTTTTTATGTATACTTTCCTTTTCCTATTAAAGCCCGACAGCGTCTATGATATTTTTCCTTTCGTCTTTCTACGCAATCAAAACGGAGTGGTCCATTATTCTTTTGAAGCAATGAGAGGGGATATAATGTATTTTTAAAAATTAATAGAGCTTTTCATTCATTATTTTTTATTAGTGATATATTACGTCATATTTAGTTCAATAATAATTTTATACTTATCAAAATAACCGTTCTTTCTTCGTTCGTCCATTCGTTCGTTCATTCGTTCGTTTTTTTCTTTCTTTCTTTATTTTTTCTTTCTGTTGCTATGTATGCATTTTTTCTCCAAAAATCGGACAGCGTCTCTGATATATCCTTTGCTTACGTCTGTTCTCGCACTCAAAACGTAATGGACCATTATTTATCTGTAGTAATGGTAGAGCATAACAGGTACGAAGTCAAACTTTAAAACATTATTTATTTTCTTGCGTATTACTACACAGATTTGAAACGAATTATGCAGAGAGCTTTGGTAGGGCACGTCAACAATGGTTACCAAACTTGTTTCGCTAGATTAATTATAACTGAGTCGTGAGTTCGATTATCACTGAGTGCACCATACTTTCCGCTTTGTGCTGCATCTAAATTACGTTTAGTAAATCGTTATAGATTTATCTCTATCTATAAAAGACAGGACGTGTTTGTGTGTGTAACGAATGCACGGCCGCAATTTTCGACGGATTTGCACCAAAATTTACATGCACATGCTCCAAGTTAGCGGGAAGGCCAAGACAGACTTTGCATTTCCCAACTCCCATCGATAGTGGAAATAATCGATTTTTTCATGCTTCTACGGCAGTTTTCATGTAGTTTGCGGCCATTTTCTACTTGCCAGAGTGAGAGCCTATAGCTGGCTGCCACGAATAAGCAGGAAGATTCTATTGGCCAGCGTGAGAGCCAACAGCTGACTGACACGAATGTTAACTAGCATGCTAGCATGCAAAAAAATATCGATAGCTGCATTCGTCACAAGTGGGAAAAATTTAAATCTGCATGGCACTTTACTCCAATTGACTCTTTCGCTTGCTTAAACTCAACGTTGATTCTGATTCCGCAGAACTGGGTTGGGTGTGAAAAAGTATTTGTTGTTAACATTCTTTTTTTCATTCGGTTTTTCCAGTTACGAGTCCTTTTTTAAAGCTGATCGTTTTGTGTTCATTTTGTTTAGTTCTTTTTTCGTAACAGATTTAATGTTTAGTATAGAGCTTAGAAAAATCCGCAGTGAGAGATAGGCAAGAAGTAAGGCATGTAGCAACATCAGCACGGCAAAGGAAGGGCAAAAATATTTTAAGTTAAGTGATAACGATTGCTGTATGAGTTGTACGATTTTTGAATCAAGCACGGGCAACGCCGGGCCATGCTGCTAGTGGTAGAATAAAAGATACACACACACACACACACACACACACACACACACACACACACACACACACACACATATATATAATTTCTATATATATATTATATGCGCTGTACTTATTGGGAAGCGCTCAACATCAGTGATAGAGCTAACATATTCAGTTGTATAGATATGAGTTGGTATATATATTTATATTTCATAACAATCTTATTTAACTAAAACTGTACACAGTTTTTGGAATTAAATATAGTTATCTACACTTGAGTGTCAAATACAAACACACGCATCATTAAATTACTTCATTCAATCCCCCCACCCCAACTCCACTCGTCATGTCGCTTATTTGGTTGGCACGCATATTATTTTTTAAAACATTTCCCGCCATTGTTCTCAAAATCGGCACTTTATTAAACTTATATATAAAAATTCACGGCGGTACGTTTATTTGAACCTGCATAAGTAAAAAATTCCAACCGGCGCGACTATTCCACACGGCACTTATATTTACTACAAAAGATTACTTAACCCGTGTGCATTCTTTGCTGCTCGTTACGTTCTTCTACGCGTGTAGTAATACATCCTTTGAGACATTTATTTGTCTTATCGTCCTGGGTATGGCGGTAAACTGCATCCGCGTCCATGGGCATGACGGTAAAGTACATCCGCGTCCGTGGGTATGACGGTAAACTACATCCACGTCCATAGGTATGAAGGTAAACTGCATATGCATACTGGGTACGGCGTTAAACTATGTCCAACAGAACGGCTGTTTTTGAAAAAATAAGGTTGTCGGCTATACGTTTTTGGAAAAATAGTATTACCAGCTATACATTTTCGAACAATACATTTTTGAAAACCAAATGTTTCCACAGCAATACATTTTTGAAAACCAAATGTTTCCAGCAATACATTTTTGAAAACCAAATGTTTCCAGCAATACATTTTTGAAAACCAAATGTTTCAAGCAATACATTTTTGAAAACCAAATGTTTCCAGCAATACATTTTTGAAAACCAAATGTTTCCACAGCAATACATTTTTGAAAACCAAATGTTTCCAGCAATACATTTTTGAAAACCAAATGTTTCCAGCAATACATTTTTGAAAACCAAATGTTTCAAGCAATACATTTTTGAAAACCAAATGTTTCCAGCAATACATTTTTGAAAACCAAATGTTTCCACAGCAATACATTTTTGAAAACCAAATGTTTCCAGCAATACATTTTTGAAAACCAAATGAAAGTCACTCAAAATCATTTTCGGCATAAAATGACCACTAAGGTTGGAATGCCGTTAAACAAAACAACCAAACCAAACCTATTTGCCTTATATTTATCAAACACCTACAGAGAAACAGAAGATGCGCAGACGCCGGAAGAGAGACGAGACTTCTGTTTTTATTAGATTAAATTATTTAAAGAAATGTGAAGCTAAAAGTGTATGCAGCGAATGTAAAAATCAAAATCAAGCTATTAAATATAGTCTTACATAGTGGCTTCTTGAAAGAGCATCTCAAAAAAGTTGACTAATTTCACTGAAAGACGGAAGTAGATCCAGTGTGGTGATCAGTTGGCTGATTGTTCAAGAACTTGTCGCGCGGATATTATTTGTTGCACGATAAAAAAATGTTTCTTTTAACGTTTAAAATAATTTGTGTGAATTAATTACGCACCTTACATCGATGAAATTTGAAAAGAATTTGTATTGCCTTTGGTTCTCATCACTGTAAGGATTTAAAAGTTTTTGCTTTCGTGGTTTGAAAAGCTGCTTATAAAAATTCGTATCTTTAATGACAAAACACCTACTTTATCCGTTTCGTCTTTCGAAAGTTTAACATTTTTCGAGATAATTAATATTGTTTATCAGGAGGTTTCCGGAACGATGGTGAAAAAAATTAGCCTAGGGCTCTATTTTTTCTCCTTTATTTCTTCTGTAACCTAAGAGAAAAATATTATACTTCAGTTTGACATTGAGTTTAAACAATTCCTGAAAGATTCCCAGATGGTATTACGCATCCGTTGCAGTTGACGAAACAGTTTATATAATGTTCAAATTCACCAATGTTTTTGTTTCCGTTCATGTATTCTCGATACCATTCCTTTACAGCAGGCAGCGAAATTGTCCGACTGGTTGGTGCCACTGCAATTCAGACCCCACCCCAATAAAATCCAGGTCGTCAATGATCAGTCTAAGTGCAAATTAAAGTAAGCATTAATTATATTATAGGTTGCTGGGTCGAAAAACAGACTTCATACTCAAGTAATAAGTGGCAGCTTTTGATTCAAAGCGATATCAAACATTTTCACAAATGAACTATGTTTACTCATTGCGTCTCGTTCTGTGAATCTCGTTAGGCATGAGACAGCAACGAAACGATAGAAATTCATGCTTAACTCTAATCAAAAGGTTTATGTAATCATATTACGAAACGAAAGATCTGTTGTGGACCTCGTTGGCCTTGTCTGGATGTTATTTTTATATATATTTTAGGGTTGAAAACAGCATCACAACCACAACAGGATTTTAATATTATAAGCAAAATTATACATGAGATACAACGAAATACAATACAAAAATAGTTTGTTTTATAGGCATAGGAAAAACGATAAATTTGATACTGTCGAGTTGACCGGAAGTAGCTGTCTCAAAGTTATAAGTTGAATGACCAAAATTTACATTTACGCATAGGCTCCCGAGTGGTACTTCAGGGAGTGTTTTAAAATATTCGAAAATAAAATTCATATTATTATTCGACCAATGACAGCGTTTCCTTCGCATTTTTGAAGGGCTTTATTTTGAGCCAGCACCTACTACCTGGAAACTATAAATACCAAAGATAGGTAGAGAGAGAGAGAGAGAGAGAGAAAGAAAGAGAGAGAGAAAGAGAGAGAGAGAGAAAGAGAGAGAGAGAGAAAGAGAGAGAGAAGGATTCCCAGTTGTGAACCCAGACATAGATTACTCATCAACTGAATCAACATTTCCTGCTTTGCCGACGTAGATTCTCCAACAAAGTTAAGTACTTACTTTTCCTTTCTTCTCGAGGGTTTTATTAGACACACCTCACTGTGTGTAAGGAACTTTTTCTTTCTTCTCAGGGGATTTATTAAACACACCTCAATGTGTGTACAGTGGCGTAGCTAAGGGAGCGAGGGGGCGGCGGACCGCCCCGGGTGCCAGCACAGGAGGGGTGACACAATGTCACCCCCAACAAAATTTCTCAACCAGGCTAAGGTGCCAAAAATAGTCTGAAAATAGTTGTGGAGACACAGGGTTTCGCAGGCGGGCATATAACCCCCCAGAAATAATTTATGACCCCCCCCCAGTTTTGTCCCCCCGTCAGAAATTTTCTAATTAATTGTCGGGAAATTTGTGAGTAGGAAAAATAGCAATGTTTTCAGCTTTCATGTGCTTCTGTTGCTACAATCTTGGTGACTAACAAGAGACATTGTTGTGACATTTTATCGGATGATCTGGTGTTTTAACTCTGCGTCATTAATAACAACAAAGCGAAATACGAAGCCAAAAGTGCAACAATTTCAGTCTTGCCTGCGTATCAATTCGCTGAGATACAATTTTCCATTGAGTGAGCGATATACTTTTGAATAGGAGGAAGCCAAGCACTGGACTGTACTGCAGTTCCTGCAGTTTATAATCAAGTGGGACTTTGTTGAGTCATTGCCATATCTTACGCTGACTCTAAGATTCTTTCTGACAATATGTGTTTCTGTGGCATCGTGTGAAAGAAGTTTCTCCAAAATGAAACTTATAAAAAATTACCTCTAGCCAACCATGAGCCAGTCGAGACTGTCGGATCTGGCTGTGCTGTCCATTGAAAACGAGCTTACAAGACAAACAGATTTTGACGATGTCATTGACCAGTTTTCCACAATGAAAACAAGAAAACATTCATTCTAAGACCACAGTATCGAATGTCATTCTTTTGTGTATTGCCGTGTTTTGTATTTAGTTGTTCTGAAAGTGAACAGTTGCATTTTAAAAATCTTTTGATTTGAACTGATTATTTTGTGGTATTGGATTTTGTCTTGGATCATACATGTAAACAGTAACGTACCGGTCAGTAGAGTAAAGTAGAGGTAGATCATGTAGGAAAATTTAGCTACAGCTAACCATTCAGCATAGGGTGAATCGGGGTCATTGGGGTGACATTTGAGCGGACCGCCCGGGGGACGTTTACTCTAGCTACGCCACTGGTAAGTGAACTTTTCCCTTCTTTTCAAGGGTTTTATTAAACACGCCACACGACATAGAAAACATCAAATAAATGGTAACTTGTTATTAAAAAAAATCTATGTCTTTACTTTCATTGAAAAATTCACTGGTTTAATTTTGATGCATTGCACAACCATTACAGTGTTACGTTTTTTTGTTTTTGTTTTTTTTTCGAACTGCGTAGTTTCAGGATTGCCTTATTCCGCACAGCACCCGGAATAACTTCACAGTTACCTAAATTAGATTGTGCACCAAGAACATATCACGATCCCCCAACAATACATGTCAAGTAATACTAAAGGCATAGATAATTTGTTATAATTCGGAAACATTTTTAAGTATTTAAGTTTTTCTCTTCAATGATGAATGAGACAAACCATTCTTTCGTTAGTAATTTCTTTTTTGTGTGTACATTCAATAAGAATCTTTCTTTTATATCTTAATACATTTCAAAGAAATTATTGTATTACTCAAAGAACATAAATGTATATAATTTTGCTAAGCACAGAAATAAAGAAATGTGTGCTTATCTGAGGCTGGCAACCTATTTTATCAGAGATTGTCTTGAACGTCTCCTTTCTTAAGCAGTTGAAGAAAGAAAGTTTAGACTTTTATTTCTTTTAGCGGTAAAGCGGTTGTTCTAATGCATTATGAGAATATTTTATATTTTATTTAACTTTTTTATATAATCTAACTTTTCTTTATTTATTATTAACTAGAATTCTTAGCTTGTATTTTAAAGTATTTTTATTGCTTGACTTTTAATTTTTGTTTTATTATTAATTATTATTTTTGTTCCAGATTGCTACATAGTCTCCTAATTGGAGTGGTCGTTATTTAGTAATTTATTTATTGCTATCATTACAGATAATTAGAGCCCAGATGAAGCATTAATAATTCTGTGACCAGTATTTTTTGTCACAATGTTAGCACTTTTTTTTTATAAATATATAGATGAAACATCAAGGAACGTTATATTGTTATGAATATCAAGAGTGGTTTCCCCTTGTTTCGTTACTCTCCTCTTTGAGAGAGCTATTTCTGTTTACTGGGACTATAAGAGGACACTATATGCGAACCTTATATTCTCAGTTGAATAAAGCCCCTTCCCTCCACAGACGATGATTTGTACATATGGGGACTAGTTAGTATTTTCATGGAGACATTGAGGTATTATGGTGGATGTGGCGAGAAAGGTACGTAGGAATGTGTTGTTTTGGTGCAAGGAATATTATTTGTATGATTGGGTCAGTGTTTGTGGCTAGCTAAGTTTAAAGTTAAGACAGAAGACCGTCCTTTTCCCCCTTCCCCATTTCAGCCTTGTGCCACATTTTCTGTTTATTCAGAAATAATTATACTCATTTGAATAAAGCTTTCGTAAAGCCTACACCTATGTACTTTTGTATTACATATATAAACACAAAAGCAATATTTTGCAAAGAATACACTCAGTGCATTAGCCGATCATTTTAATAAGTCTGACCATAATTTCGACTTAAAGAAGGCAAACTTAATTAAGAGAAAGTAATTTGTTAAGCCGAAATTTAAGAATGCACTAATTTCTGAATCTTCCATGGTAAATTTAAGTCTTGGATCATACACAATGTTTCCTTTCGGAACAAGCTTAATGCTGATACACTGATACATACATTATATATAATGTATGTGTGTGTGTGTATAAGACTACATCGATATTAGTCCGAAATCAAAATCTATTTTTTAAACATTGTTACTATTTATATTTGTTGTTGTTCTTCTTCTATGTGCCGCGTCCCTTAAGAACATAGGCGATCATGGCTCTCACCAACGTCTTTTGACTTGAGAACACTATTTTCCTGAGAAATTGTTTTAAGAGAAAGATTTTATAAATTTCAACCGAAAGCAGGCTGCTTGGTCAATGAATGTCGAATGTTTCCTTTTATGGAAGTGACTAATATTACCATTTCCATTAGCATTTGTAATTGTCAGTTTCGTTTACAATAGAGAGTGCTCATAAGATAATTTACTATGAATCACAATATTCTCACTGGGTACAGAGAAATTATTTTCCCACTTTTCTAGTGGTTGAAAGATATGTTGGACGGCGATGAATCTTTCAACAAATTTCTTCAGTTTATTATCTGATATTTGTGAACTATGAATTCGGCTCCTTGTAATGAGAATTCGGTTGATTGTAAGATGAGAAAAAGAGGAAAATAATGAGGAAATATAAAGCTTGAAGAATATATATATATATATATATATATATATACACACACACATATATATATATATATATATATATATATATATATATATATATATTATATCGAATAAAAATCAAAAGTTACGTCATTCGAATAGCTATTTTCGGTCCACAAGACTTACTTGTAGGCCTTGTCAACTCAGAGATGTGAAGAAATAATATATATATATATATATATATATATATATATATATATATATATATATATATATATATATATATATATATATATATATGTATGTATATATTTAAGCAACTCATCCGAAGCAACGTCATAATGCTACTATAACGGAAGGGAATACTCGGAGTGAAAGAGAATAATAAAGCTTTAGAATAAACTACAAACTCGATCCTAAACAGAAAACAAAGGATAAAACTCTACTCCTGTTCAAAAGACCTGAGAACCCAAAATATAAATAAAAATAAATATAATCATTACAGCACTTGAAAATAGCTTCGTCATGAACCTTTTGTTGTGCAATTAATGTAAGACATTATGTATATTTCTTAATATATATATTAAATAGCTCTGTTACTTAACTTTGAGCACTGGTTTTTCTTACACTATAAAGTATTTATATGTGTTTGAATACGATCGCTCGCTTGTATACCTACAATATTTACCCATTCGTGTGTGTGTGTATATATATATATATATATATATATATATATATATATATATATATATATATATATATATATATATATATATATATATATATATATATATATATATATATATATATATGAGAAAGTAAGTTTTTTTTATATCCCGCACGGGTAAGAAAATATCAGAAAAAGAATTTGAAAATGCAACTGGATTATTTAAGAATATTTATTTAGAGTAACTTATAACGAATTCGACTGGAATTTCTTATAATGAGCCGCTATCCATTACACCACCCGCACATAAGAAATTGGAGAGCTAAGTTCGAATTACAGTCGAGTTAGTTGTATAACTAACTAACTATATATATATATATATATATATATATATATATATATATATATATATATATATATATATATATATATATATATAAGAGAGGAGTGTATCTGTGTGTGGCGCTTTTTCGAAGTATGTCTGTTCTATGTGTATGCTTGTGTTGGTGTGTGATATTGAAAAGACTTTCCTAATTGTCTCAATCACTGCAGAATAATAACCCCACTTATTCCTCTTTCTTTCTAACCGTCAGTTAGTTTCGAATAATGGTCCAGAAGCAGGCCAGGCTGACTCATATAAAAGCAGTTGGGGACCAGAGAGAAAGAGAGAGTCGCCTACATTGGCGGTTAAAGGAGGGGGTTTCAAATATGATAAACTACCCTGATAATGACTGAAAATTTCTACTTTTAACACTATTGTCTCTGTTTATTGCTTTGCGATAAACTTGTAAAATACCTGACGGTTGTATTTTTGGTTGGAAATCTTTTTATACTTCATGAAATCGTGTGATGTGCAAGTCTGCACTAAGGATCAGTGGGCCTAATTGGAAACATTTATTTTTGAGAAATCCCAGGTTCACAACTAAGATTGTTTATGTGTGTGTGTGTGTGTATGTATGTGTGTGTATGTATGCACAGGTTTATATCGATGAGCATGTATATGTGTACATGTATGTACAAGTATACAAAAATGGTTCTAATATATGTGTACGCATATATATATATATATATATATATATATATATATATATATATATATATATATATATATATATATTTATTTATTTATTTATTTATTTATTAAGTATTGCATTAATATTTAAGTTTACCTTTTAATAATAATAATTCTTCAGCCGTCACTTATTTATCATATAGATGGTGATTTTCTAACCATAATTTAGATGTGGCATATTGTCGAAAGTATGGGATACCCAATGAGGATCGATCTCACTACTCATTCGTAATTTGATCTAGCGAAACAAGTATCGCATTTCGTGGAAGTGTTCATGAATGATGCATACAACAGTTAGGCGTAGCTTAGATGTGGCACAAGGCCGAAAGTATGGAGAACCCAGTGAGGATTGAACTCACTAATCAGTCATAATTGATCAAGCAGGACAACTTTTCTTAACATTGTACCACGTCAAATTATTCATGAATAATCCATTATATACGCAAAACTGTGGTTAAAAGAAATTAGCAACTCTGTTTTGGGACGTATTTTCAGATTGGGCGTTTCTCTCCTCTTCACCGGTTTCTTGATATTTATTGCTGTTCTCTTTCCTGTATCCGCTTTGTCGTTCGTTCCTCCTATCACAACTGTCCGTATAGTACGATGTACCACGACAGAAGACCTCTCTCTTCTCCACGATGTTCTACTTCTAATGGGGAATCACCAATCACTCACCCGGATGATAGACATACTAGACATACGGACACCTCAGAATGGATCACTAACACACCCGGATGTCCCTCCTCGATTCCGTCCAACCACAGTTGCTAATGAATTAATTCATTGTGGGACATCAAAGAAAAAGGGTCTCTTTTGACGGAACGACGTACTCGTCTTTTCTCAAATCGAAGTCCTACATGCCGAAGACGAACTCTCTTTCGTCGAGAATAAAGCACGTCTTGTACACCATTTGTGCCGTTCGATTCTGGTTCTGGTTCACTATGTCTGCCACAAAAACACATGTAAATATTTTAAAATAAGCATTCATAATTTAGTTCCTTTGAATTTCAACAGTATGCATTTCAAATGTGCAATGTACTTAACTAATCAGAGTTCTTAATACAATTAGCGTCGGCAATCACCTGAACCGTATTTCAATTTTTATTGGATATTCGGCAGTCTGGCACATGCTTACTGTCAAGTCGGATGCGTTACCGAAAGTTGAAGTACCGTATCAAAAATTAATCCGTTAATCCAATGATGTCTTCAGCTGTACTGAATAGAGTATTTACGCAGCAACCTGTACGTGAATATTTATAAAGTGAGTGCAGGAGGTAGTTGCATAGAGATGATACCACTCTCTCAATTTTCAAAGTCGTTTAGTTTAGTGGCACAGTGAGATGTCACTACCAACAGCTTTTTGTCTGTAAAAGTCGCCAGAAAAAGGTTTATCACGGATGTGTTGAGGGACACCATTCCTGTCTAAAACCAGAGAAAGTCTATTGAGCTATAGATGGAAAGGGAAATGAGCATACGCCTTTCACAGGGGAGTTGGTCCGTGGTGAACACGAGCTGTTAAAGCCGAAACTCGAATTCGTTTCGACGATTCCGTTTTGCGAGACTTTAACCGTTACGCCATCCTAGCACCCGTTAGGATCATGGCTTTTTTCATTTCACCCTAAGCGAAGTAATAAATTCACTATGACGGATGGAGCTACTGAGTGTGAGAGAATTTAAGAAAAAAAACATTATTAAGGAAAGGGAACAATAAAATAACATCAACAAGACAGAAAATAACGATTGACACTACATTTAAATTTTTGAATATTAAAGTTGACTGGAAAGCAAGAAGCGAGAAGTGCAAGAGCTGTACCCGTGTGATTTCTTTTTATGGGGATATGTGAAGGGACTGGTCTATGTCCCACCTCTTACTTCTAGCATTGATGATCTCAAGCAGAGAATCACTTCCGCATTGGATAATGTTACCGGGGACATGCTACAGCATATAAGAGCTTAACTACCGACTTGACGTGTGCCGTATCACAGGCGGTGCATATATTGAACACTTATAAAATGAGTCCCAGAATAAACTTATTATGTTCAACACCTAAACTGTTCCATTTCATTCAGATAGACTTAGTAGTTTTCAAGATAATTGCTTTTAAAATGATGTCAATTTTTGGGGACAACCTATATGTATGTATGTGTTTATATATATATATATATACATATATATATATATATATATATATATATATATATATATATATATATGTGTGTGTGTGTGTGTGTGTGTGTGTGTGTGTGTGTGTGTGTGTGTAGCGATTTACTAAACGTAGGTTAGATATGGCACAAAGCCGAAAATATGTCACCCCCAGTTAGGATCGAACTTACTAGTGATGTAACTGATCTACCCAGACAAGCTTGCTGACCATAGCACAACGTCGAAGTCTGTCTGTCTGTCTGTCTCTCTCTCTCTCTCTCTCTCTCTCTCTCTCTATATATATATATATATATATATATATATATATATATATATATATATATATATATATATATATATATATATGTGTGTGTGTGTGTATATATGTGTGTATATATATATATATATATATGTATTCTTTAATGCTGAAGTGACTATAAATAGTTACGGTATTTATCGTCAGTGTTTTTTTCGAAGTAAATTTCAAAATTTTGGTTGCTGATTTTCAAGTTTTCTCTACTTAATTAGCCTTTAGAACGTTTGTATATTTGCAAAAGTTTCAATAAGTTAGCTGACACGTCCAACCCTTGATTGTTGGAGATTTTCAAATTATCTTTCATTATTGAGCGCAGTGATAAGGCAATAAATCAACACCGGACAATTTCTAGTGTCTCATCTTTGTCGATAATCAACGTACAGACATGGAAAAAGCTTAAGAGACCAACCATGTTACATACACAAAAAATTGCTAAGTCGGTGGGAGGAAAGCGTATAAAATTCGAAGGAGAAATAATCGTAAATGTTAAATTTCACGGGAAAACAAAAAAACTCAAGATATACGTAATGAAAGATACAGAAAATCTGGTTGGCACAGACTGTATGCAAAAGTTCGACGTATGGGATTCACCTATCAGCTCGTTTTGTAAGCGTGCAGCTAGAATTGAATTGAAAGAAAATGTCCAACCAGTATGTAAAAAGAAGCGAAACGCGCCATTTGCTACCACAGATGAAAACAGTAAAGAGTTATACAAGGCAGTAAAGGAACTACCTGTGACCTTGCGAAAGATAAGAAAAGAAGCAAAAAAGGATGAATTTATTCAGAGGACGAAGGAAAAAATAAATAAAAACCGGTATACACCGACAGTATTCAAGAGATCATTCAAACAAGAATGGGTTTATTTCAGTAACAATATGGCTTATTGGGAACCAAATACAATAATTAACAGACTAAGAAACGTGATGTATACAAAAGGCGAAAGATTTACCCACAGAAAACATATTGACCAAATACAAAAAAGACGGGTTGAAGAGCCAAGCTCGTCACCCGCAGAAAATGACGAGTCGATGGAGGCGATCTTTGAAGTTTTTGAGATTCAAAGACCTCAAGAAGACACAGAAATTGGAAGGGCTAGCAGGAAGAGAAAATTTACAGTGCCTGTAATTGTCGACCATAAGAGAAAGGAAAATATACTAACTCCCTATCTAAGGAGGGGGTGTTAAGGGTCTCCCCTTTTCAGACAAATGGACTCACCCAAGGTATACATATACTACTACCAGTGAATACCCGAGTAGTAGTCAAGGAGTCGAGACGGAACGACAGAAAAGTAGTAGTAGAGTTCAGTAGTAGTAAAGTTTTTCACACACAAAGACGGTGGCAAGCGTCACAGCGAGCACGTAGACTCAGTAAGGAGTCATACCGCGATACTTCAATACCAAGACTATATATTATTGCTACTAACCCGCATTACTGGATCTACTAACCCGTATTACCAGTTTGTATTATTACGTTAATACATTTATTTTCCTTATCCATTCCTGGCGTTTGTTATTCATTAATATCGGATTTCATCCCGGAATCCACAACAGAAATGAATACAATATGGGAACCAGTAATTAGAAATGCTAGAGAAAAGCAATGAATAACACAAAATTGCAGTATAAGCTCTGGTAAAAATATGTAATAATAATAACGGAAAAATTTTAATATGAGTACTGGTAAAAACGGCTGCTGGAACATTAGGTTTATAAGTCCCAGAAATTCATACGCAGATGTCTTCTAGTGGATAAAGGCGTTGGTTAGATCCAGTGACTAGACCAAAAGAGTTGGGAGTTCAATACTAGGCTACAGTAGGGGTGAGCCAAAATACTTGGAGAGTTGAGTTAAAAGTAAATAACTGAGACATCCGGAAGAGGCATGGTACGTGGAACTAGAACAACCTACCCCGGTAGATGAAATAAAGTGTTCGGCTCGAAATTCCAATCACCTGAAGAAGGCTGGAATATACAACGGTCGAAATGTTGTGAATATGGCAATGAAGATGAGGATAACAGTCCGAATAACTTAAATAATCTAATAGTCTAAAAAAGATTATAGTCAGATGGATCAACGTCAGGAGAGTAAGGCAAACTTCCATGTTTCATGCCATAAGTTTTTCATTAATGACTCGGATAATAGCAACACGTCTTTACAATTTTTTTATAAAGTTATGTGCATTGCTTACAACTGACAAAAGATGTTTCCGTTTTAACAGTTTTCTTTTGGTTTACTACTTCCTGGTGTAGCCTTGAGTTGGGAAAGGATTCTCACTTTTTCATTGGGTGCTAGCCATTGTAGTTTTCGATGGATACGATTATAGAGAACCCACTTTTCAATATTGACAATGATTCTATCCTGGAAAGTTTCGATAACTAGTCTACTCTTCAATGCCGAGCACTGGGCAGTTCTTTAAGCTGAGAACCAGTTAGATGATAAGGGACTCACTGAACAACTTCTCCAAGTACATGAAGGTATTTTATTATCAAAGTACGACTTATATTGAACTATTTTGCTAATTATCGTTTAGTCTGCCTAGTAGATAGATAGATAGATAGATAGATAGATAGATAGATAGATAGATAGATAGATAGATATGAACAGAATGAGATAGATAGATAGCTATGAACAGATAGATAAATTGATATGGACAGATGAGATATGATATATATATATATATATATATATATATATATATATATATATATATATATATATATATAAACAGAATGAGAGAGATAGAGAGAGAGAGATATGAACAGAATGAGATAGATAGCTTGTATTTGGGATGTACGAGTTGTGTAATGGATAGCGGTTCGCGATGAGAAGTCAGAGAGACGTGTTCGAATACCAGTTGAGTCCGTTAGATTTACTTACGCGCAAATACTCTTGGGTAAGGTATAAATCCGTATCTTCTCCCCCAGCTTTGGGTTAAATATAGCAGGGCAGACTGGGTTCTATAGCCTTGTTTGGTATCCATTCTAGAGATGGTGACTCGATAAAAACACCAAAATTCCAGCAGCCTGGGCTAATCGTGAGGATACGTCTGCCCATAAAATTCGCACAGTGACTGGAATTCTTCTATTGTGTGAGATTCACATTCTGCTACAGGCGAAGAAAGATTTTCTCATCATTGATTAGTATTTTCCTCAATTGCGGTTTTGCAGAAACTCAATATTTGCAGATCAAGGGAATTTCTCCATCGAAACTGGTCAACCAACGTTGGCTTGCCCGGTTACTTCATTTAGACAGAACGAATCATACTTTGCTAAAGAAACCCTTTTTGAATTCGTGCAGTATACAGTGTCTGATGCTTGTCTGATCTAAACACATTTTAAAAGGTACAAAATTTACCCATTTTGATATTAAGTAATTATCAAAGAAAGTGTTACAGTATTTCCTCGATTATCCGTACATCGAATTTCCAGTGTTCAATTATCCGGACGTGAAATGAAGTGAAGAGTTAAAATCAGCCGTATATTTTTTTAAACTAAACACATTTAAACTAAACACATTCTAATATTCTATCAGATAAGCATTTTAAGAATTTACAGACGATATACTCAACGTTCAAAATTTCAATTTCAAACACCGAAACGATGATTATGTTTGACAAATGTTTAAGCTGATGGCTCTGTTAACAAAAAAGCCATTTTTTTTATACATTTACTTTAATCCAGTTTTGGTAGTTAGCGACTGGAAAACATTAGGCAAGTCGGAAATAGACAAAAAATCAATGCATCATTTATTAATAAAATAAACTAGCCAAAATCTTGAACAAAGCTCTTGAAAATGTTATTTGATGATACAAATGTTAAACTTCCTTTTAAAAAAAATATGACGTCATTCTTTTTTCCGATAATTTAAATATTCACCTATCCCGAATTTTGATGCATCCGAACATATTTTTCAGCTTATGTCTCAAAGTCTCTGCATAATGGAGGAAATACAGTCGAATCTAAAAGCCAATCGTCTTTTACTCGTAAGTATAGAAAAAAGTACCCTCAAAATGAGGATGTCAAAAATGCAACAGAACTTGCACTCCAACATCCACTTAGCGAATTCATGCCTTACCCCAAGGGCATCATTTCAAAACTAATGCAAACTGTACCAGTGGGAGTTTGAAATCAGTTCGTCGAGTACATTTTCACATATGAAGAAGGGATAGAAATGTGGTTCTACAGAAGGATGTTGAGAATACCATGGACCGAACATGTCAGCAACGACGAATTTCTGGATGCAATAGCAACAAAAAAGAACACTTATACTTAACATCAGGAAGAGACTGTTGAAATTTCTGGGACACATAATGTGGAAAGAGGGCTTGGGAAATTTGGTAATCACAGAACTGATTGAAGGTAAGAGAAACATAGGAAAGCAACGCATTATCTACCTGGCGATCTTCAGTGAATGGATGGCAGAGTAGGGCATGGGAAAAGAACAACAGAGCTACAAAGGACAGGAAACTGTGGCGAGCCATGATCGCCAACGTCCTCAAGAGACACAACACATAGAAGAACAAGAAGAAGACGTTAATTGTTATGCCACCATCATTTCCTTAATGGTCGTTTTGAATAGACATTTTAGTTTCACTTTCGCGTGGGACGCCGATGTTAAACAAGACTTGTGTCACAGTTAGACGGAAGGCTGCTTTCTGATAAATATCTATTATTGATATACATTTAGAAAACAGGGTTAAAATAAAACAATAATTTTGTAGTATTAAAAGAGTATTTTAGATTGAAAATTTACCCGAAGATCTCTTAAATTTATAACTTTCTTTCAAATTTAATAATTCAGGATGTAAATTTACCGTAGCGGATACTGAAATTAGAGCAATTTAGAAATGACAAATTATGTTAAATTTATGTCCAGGATCCTAAAACATTTTCAACCTTGTAATATTAGTGCTGAAACAATGTGCGCATAATTAAAAATAATAACGATAAAACCAAAAATGAAAGCAATAAAACCTGAACGTAATAGACTAAATTAAACATCTAAATATTTTGGACGTCAAAAATTAAAGGCTGAGCAACTTTGTAGCTTTAACATTTCCATATAAACGGTAACCGGGATTTGTATCATTTTTTACTACTCAATTGTTGCTTATACATACATACATATATATATATATCTATCTATCTATCTATCTATCTATCTATCTATCTATATATATATATATATATATATATATATGTATATGTATGTATATATATATATATATATATATATATATATATATATATATATATATATATATATATATATATATATATATATGAGTAAGTGGATCGTTTTTACGATTCCAATGGAATAAATTATGACCATGGAATATTAGTGTTCAATTCTTTTTATTATATCCTTACTCTGTCCTGGACATTGAGTTCTACCTGGATCATATCCTCTTGGAATTATTTTTATACATATATGTATGTGTATATATAATTGCATATGTATGTGTATATTTACCACTAATATTGTCTATATATATATATATATATATATATATATATATATATATATATATATATATATATATATAATATAATATAATATAATATAATATAATATAAAAGGCTCAAACACTAATATTCCATGGTTTTAAATTATTACATTGGAATCGTAATCACGATCCAATTTAGCAGACCTACAAATTCAAAAAGAAATCGGAAAATGTAACTATAATTATATATTATTTTATATAAGTATATATAAAAAAATTTAGACTGTTTTTTTTTACACCCGGAGTTATATTTTCCGATTTCCGATATATATATATATATATATATATATATATATATATATATATATATATATATATATATATATATATATATATATATATATAAAAGAGAGAGAGAGAGAGATTTACGAAGCCTGGATGTTAAAAAAGTGAAAACACACTGCACAAAAAGTCATGTACAGTTATAATTAAAAGAAAAATAATTAAAGACCCACATATCAAAACCATTTAATATTTAACAAAGTATGCTGTCATTATTATGGCATTGGCAAAATATTGGCTGATTGATCCGTTTTTACGGTTTATCAACCCTTTGCAGGTTATTTAAAGCCAGAAAATATTTTTAGATTGTAAGATTTATTTATTTTTTTGAGAAAATAATGATTTAGTGATAAGTCTTGCTAATTAACCCATAGTTGAGGGTGGAGAACAAGTGGATTCATAGCTAATCAGAATTTGATTAACAAACAAAAGATTATAATGTGGATATAAAGTAGCGGATCAATTTTATATTACAATCAATATATAAACGGATCCATCAATTCATAGTCACGGTATTTTCTATATATTTATATTCCAGAGAATGTAAATGAATCTAAAAGACATATCTATGTAGCTAATCAGTATTTGATTGATTCATTCATTCATTTTCTACATTTTATCAACCCTTTGTAGGTTATTTAAAGCCAGAAAATATTTTTAGATTGTAAGATTTTTTTAAAGAAAATAATCATTTTGTGATACTTACTAATTAACACATAACTGGGGAGATAAAAAGGGGGTTTATTCCTTCCCAATGGTATTTGTGCGTAAGTGAATATAACGAACCGAACCGGAATTTGGAATTCGGCTTTCCGATTAACAGTTATGAGTCGTTGTCCATTACACCACCTGCACATCCTAGCTTACAGCACCTGGTATTCCCTTGGTAAAATAGTATCAATATAAAATTCTACTGGACATAAAGTCGGGGATTGGTTTTCTCCTATTACATAGTAATAAACTGATCCCCAAAGAATTACCAATTATTTATATAAATGGAAAAATCAATTTTAAAGACTGATATGTAAAAACCTAATAATATTAAGAACTCAACAAAAGTTTCTACTTACTTTGTGTAGGTGAAAGTCTATGCGGGGATGTTTTAAAAAATATTAAGTCCAAGCCCCCAGGAGACCTTCCCCCAGCTGTACCGCTCCTTGGATAGGAGGCTGGGATCATTGCACGGCACATGAGGCGTCCTCAAAAGGGGAATTGTCGAGGGGGCTTAGGCAATTTTTCCACGGTATTGCCGTTAAACCCACTTTAAACCTCGACCTTGTGTCACACCCGGTAGCGACGATAAAATACCTACTAGACATAAAGCTGGAGTTCTGTTTTCTCTATGTTTTTAAACAATAAACTCATCCCAACGCCACATTTATGATATATTAATACAGTGTAACCCGGATGTAAGAGAGTTGTCGGGATCGGAGAAGAAGTATCTTATATCCGGGTTTGGTCTATTATATATACATTAACACAGGCTCTAATTTGGGACCAGATAAAATATCTCTTATATCCGGGTTTCTCTTATATCCGGGTTACACTATATATATTTCCTTTTAATCTGTTATTGTTTTTAAATCATTGAGAAACTAGTACCTGTGTGACATTACACCACCTTGTCTACCAGGGGTCTTCTCCTAATGCTCACTTGATGGCTGTTTATAAAGCAATATAAAAGGAAATAGCATAAACCATCTCTCTCTTCTTTTCCTCTTCAACTACAGGAAGTCGTAGCGACAAGAGTCTCGTTTCTAGTCAGGGGAATGTCTTCCTAGTCCCAAACGGACCAGGTGCCGCATCGCATACAACACATTATCGCATTTTCTAAAACCCACACGCGACTTCAAATAATATCTCAATTGCAATCTGTCACATAAAGATTTCTCTCTCTCTCTCTCCCCACCACAAGAAAATATTCCTGTTCAAGAAACGAGTCAACGCTGCTACAAACTGATGACTACCGTAACGAACTGGTAACCTAATACCATTGCAATGTTCCTTCCTTTGCTTGTGTTATTATTTTGAGTGACTTGTTTTTCAGATAAACCATTTCCATTCTTAGGTTTGTGAATGAAATAAATAAGCGTTGAATTCATTTCTTCTGAGTTTGTTGAAATTCCCAACCGAATATAAGCTATATATTTAGAGATTCCTGATAAAATACAAAGAAAAATCTGCTATGTTATTGGTCCTGACCTGGCATTTCAGCTTCAGTCACTTTCGCACCACCGTAAGGTAGTTTCCCTATGCCTTTTCTATAAATACTTCCATGGTAATTGTTCTGATGAACTTTCCTCTATGGTACCTAGACTATGAATTTAAGCGCAGTACTAGATTGGCAGCAAGGTCTCATCACTTTACAGTTGTAATGGCTAAATCTCACCGTAAGTTCTATGTTAACAGTTTATTCTATCACACTTCTCTCTTCCGGCTTCATCAGTCTACTTTGGTGTTCAGAGATTTAAATGCAATGCCAATCGTTATCTTCTGTGTTCTTAATTCTGTTATATTGTGGATTATACGATATAAACAACAAAGTAATCCCGAGTGGAAAGATTACAATAACACAAGAAATCAGGTAACAAATAACAATGGTTTATTGTACGTAAAGTACAAATGAGCAAGAGTTCGTAATACTAAAGAAAACAGGAGATAAGTCACGGAGGTTCGTAAGGGTCGCCTTCGCTCTCTCTGTCTGTCTCACTTTCCTTCTTCTTCTTCAATAGCTCATCAGTCTTTTATAGACTGACCAATCCATGTCGGGGTGTGTCAGGTTGTTCCACTATAACAAATTCTTATTCTTTTATTTTCCTCTCTTCTTAATAGTAGTTTTTCCCCACATTCTCTAACACTTGCGCCCTAGTGGCTTTATTGCCTTGCTTGGAGTGAAATGCTTAAAAAAAAGAATATTGATACATTCTGACGAAAGAGTTTTCCGTTCGCTATACACGCCTAGACCTCTTCATGTTGGGCCCTCAGATTTGAAATACATTTTTATAGACTCAGTGGGAGGTTTTTAACCTAAAATTATTTTATTCCTCAAAGGGAAAATAGGGAGGCGAAGTTCTAACTCTTTTCTACTTTGTGGATCTATATTTATAGCAGCAATTACCGTTTGAAATCGTTCAATGTAAAACTATAATTTCTCTTTTATTATTAATGTCCAGAAAAGAAAAGAAAATGTGTGCTTGGAAAAAACAATTTTATCGAAATTTAATTAAAAAGTACAGTTTTTTAAGGAGCAATATTAACTTTATAAGATAATATAAAAATGTAATTGGTAAACCTCTTCTGTTATGTAGATTTATTGTTTGCAGTAACAGTTAATACTTGTACACGTTCTGTGTAAGACTATAATTTCTCTTTTATTTTTAATGTCGGAATAAGAAATGTATTTATGTGCTTTGAAAAAGTTAATTTCGCAGAACAATTTTACCCAAAAATATATTTTCTATTTTTAAAAATATTTCATAGGAAGCGTACCCGGAAAAAATGAAATATATTTTGTTTTGCTTTTATGGTTATAAACAGCGTTGTCATCCATGGCCAAAGATAATGAAAATGACCCTTAATCATGTGAATGATGATAACACAATTTAAATTGACAGATTTATTTTATTAACAGATAACACATTTATTAGGTATTTATCGATGTCTTATTTCTTGTTTTTTAAATAGTGAGCGCATTATTTCCAAAAATCCGCTTGCATTATACTCAATTTACAGGTCGGCGTATTTTGTTAGGGGTAAACTATCATTGTTGCTATATATATATATATATATATATATATATATATATATATATATATATATATATATATATATGATAATTGTAACTTCTTTGCAGAAGTTCATCTCTTCACTTGGTAGCTATTTTGTGATCTTATTCAGAATTTTACTATTGCACTCATTTATACATGAACTAACGCTCTTATATGAGCCCGTAAATGTACAATCATGTGATGTTTGAGTCTTGTAACAGACTTACAAACCATGTCACAAAATTCGCACAAGTAACCTGCATATCTTTCTGGTAGGTTTGCATTTATAGGAGTTTGCATCTGACTCTCTGTGACTGGCTAAACCAGCCGCCAATACTACAAGTGTGTCGATGTCCTAATAGGTCTGGGATGGATTTTATTTCTCTCTTCCTAATGGCGTACTTTTTGTTGGAATTCTCAATTCTGTTCCGCACAAGATTGTTGCAGCGTTCCCAGATCAACCTTCTCCAGTTCTATCTCCAGCAATAGTTTCCTAGTTTTGAACATTAACAACAAGAGGACCATCTCCCTCTGGCTAGAGAGTCCTCTCTCGAATCACCGGATCATTCGTTCTTGTGTCTCCGGCTATCTCTTCTCAATGCCGTTAGCTATCTTTTCTTCCTCTACCGCTCTCCATCCTCTCAGGACTGTCGGATACTTGATGTCATTTCTGACAGCATAGATAGGGCCCTCTCTGCCCATCCGTACGCTCACATATTTGTATTTGGCGATTTTAACGCCCATCACAACCAGTGGCTTAAGAACGCTACTACCGACCTCGCAGGAATTCATACTCTCAACTTTTCAGTCTCTCAATCCCTCACTCAGATAATCGATTTCCCCACACGTTTTGCCTACATCCGTGACGGTAAGGCCTCACTCCTCGACCTGTGTTTTACCTCCATACCTGAGTCTTGTAGTGCCACGCAGCTCTGTCCTATCGGTAACTCCGATCATGCTGTAGTGTCCGTTAGCATCTCCTTCAGCCCCACCCCCTGCAAAGAGCCTCCTACCACCAGAACCACATTCTACTACCAACGGGCGGACTGGGATGCGTTTCGTGACTTCCTCCGCGATGTCCCCTGGGATGCTGTATTTAAGCTCCCCACTCATGATTGTGCTTCTGAGTTCTCTTCCTGGATTAAAGCCGGTATTGAAGCTTTTATCCCCTCCAGGAAATTCAAGGTCAAACCTCGCTCCTCCCCCTGGTTCACAGCTGCTTGCTCAGCCGCCATTGCCCATAGGAACCACTTCTTCCACCGGTTTCGAAGTGATATGTCCGACTCCAATAGACGTCTATTTACCTCTGCCCGCAACGAGTGTAAGCGTATCCTCGACGATGCCAAGTCACTATTTGCTGCTCGGATGAAGGAACGTATTGCATCCCGCAAATTTGGCTCCAGAGATTATTGGCGCCTCTGCAAGAGCGTCCTGAACAATAACAAACCCTCCATTCCTCCCCTGTTCAATCAGTCTGAGGTCCTGACCACCTCTGCTGACAAGGCCGAATGCTTTGCTCGGAAGTTTTCTTCTAATTCTACGCTAGATTCTTCCGGGGTGCCCTTGCCCGATTTCCCTCCCAGAAGTGAGGCCCTCCTGGACGGGTTGCACATAACCTCGTCGTCGGTATTGGGCATTATTTCTAACCTAGATCACCACAAGGCTACTGGTGGTGACGGAATACCAGCCATTGTCCTAAAGAAATGCGCACCTGAACTGGCGCCTGCCCTCTCTAAATTGTACAACCGCTGCCTCAAGGAGTCCTGTTTTCCTGACTGCTGGATCTCGCCTATGGAACTCCCTTCCCTATTACTGTTTCCCTGACAAATACAATCTCCAACGGTTTAAGTGTAGCGTCAATCGACATCTCCAGTTGCCTTGATCTAACCACTTCCCTTCTCCACATCCTTTCATTTTTCATTCCTATCTGCTCTCGTTCCGGATCTTTTGTGGCCCCCTTGCCTTGATCGATCCACTGTCTTTCTCTTTCTCCACATCCCCTCCCTTGCCACTCCTATCTGCTCTTCCTCCAACCCTTCTTTAACCCCTTGCGTGATAGTGGCCTCCGGCCTTGCTTGGGGTGATATGATTAAAAAAAAAAGAAAAAAAAAAGAGTCTTTAGGTTACATTTAACTAAAACCATGGAACATTTTTGACATTTCTTTCTGCGGTAGACCAGTGGCTACAGGAGGAGGAGAAGATGATTCATACCTTTCCCAAGGGTACTAGCACGTAAGTGAATGTAATGGATTCGACTGGAATTCGAACTCGGCTCTCCAATTTCTCAATCCGAGATCCATTACTCCACCGTACCTCCGTGGTAACTATAGTCAATCATGTATTGAAAGATACATAATCGCCTAAGCATCTATCACGCATGGCACATAACTGACTAACAGATTGATAGTTACCACTCTTATTTTCTGATAATGTCGTTTATGGACGTCCGTATTTACAAAATTCGGGACGCTTATACACATAAAAAGTTTTTAAATTCTTTTTAAAATAATGCTGAATTGTAGTAAAACTTTTCTATTTGTGATTAATAAATATGTTTTTTACTTAATAACAATATTACGTAACCCTTATTCATAAAAGCAATTAAAGGCTTTTCGACTTGAATAATGTCTTGGATTTATTGCATTTTTTATTTTACGATTCAGAGCAGATTTTCGGTAATTGGGGTCCTGTTTAACAAAAATAAAAATTGAAATTCTTCAAAGCCCTCTTCTTAAAACTAATATAAACATTCATTAAACTTTACAAAAATGAATTTTTTGAAATTTCATACAATTATATATTATTTAATAAAATCAAATAACAGATGGAATAGAAATATTTTTACCAAGATTTTCTTAAAAGAAATATTACTAAAATAATCTAATTCATTTATGAATAAGTTCTGAAAGTTTCATTAAAATCTGCCAATTATTTGATTTTTGCAAGAATTTCCAAATCAGTGTTTTTCACCGCAAAAAAAAAACGCTAAAATTTCCTATATTAATTTATGGTCACCAGCTGACGCAAAAAAAAAAAATTAACCAAAATTTTGAAGGTTCTAAAAGGATTAAAAAATATAATTTAATAATCAAATTAATTTTTGGTCTTTCCTCTTCATAATAACAAAACTTTTTTCATTTTTTTTAAGTTTGTGGAATTTTTTCATCATGTAAGCTTATTTTTTCAAGAATCTTTGGTGGTACATCTATCTATCTATCTATCTATCTATCTATCTATCTATCTATCTATCTATCTATATATCTATCTCGCTATATATATATATATATATATATATATATATATATATATATATATATATATATATATATGATATGGAGAAAACAACTGAAAAGTTGCAAATTAAAAAAAAAAATTGAATGTTTTTTTGTGAAAGTATTTATATATATATATATATATATATATATATATATATATATTTGATATTTCAGATCTGCCCCGATCTTTCGTCAGAAATAAATTAAATAACTGTATTCAGAAAGTATACGTGGCTTCTCATTATGCTATATATATATATATATATATATATATATATGCGTCATTTCTTACATTGAATAGCATAACGCTCTAATAAAGCTCTTTTTTAAATTTAAATTATTCATAAATATGTAATTAACTTTTTGTTTGGCGCAAAAGTTAATTTTAGTCATTAAAATAAACCATCTAAAAATTCTATTTGTTTTTATTAACAACTCTACCATTTTCTAAAAAAGCATTCAGATGTTATCTTGTGACAAAGTAACAATAATTCTGTCATTGTTTTCTATCATGTGGCAACAAGTGATTATTTAACGTTAAAATTATACGGTTTCGCGCTTTTTTAACAACAACAACAACAACAATCAACTTTAATGTCGTTGATTTAAATCTGAAGAACTTTAATCGTGACGCGTGTATGGAATTTTTAAACTTTAGTGTTTTTCTCGTATATTTTTAAACACTTTGCATCCGTAATATCCTTGATAAAGAGTTAATTTGTATTTTCTTCTCACATAACAACTTCGTTACTTTAAATTCGGTTCCTGAGAACTTTGCATCTGACAACAACATTGACTCAACGCTTCAGAATAGGGAAATGGTTAGTTAATTAATTTGGTTGAAGATTACTACTGAATAGTGAGTTTGATCCACACTGAGTGTCCCATACTTGTAGCTTTGTGCCCAAACGAATCTAAGCTTAGTAAATAACTATTAGGGTCACTCGGTATGGAATAATAGTTGGTGGGCTTGTCTGGTAAGCTATTACTACTGTGTATGATCCTCACTGGGTGACCCATACCTGTGGCCTTGTGTCAAAATTAAGCTAAGCTTATTAAATAACTATTAGACCATTCAGACCATCTGCCTATATTTCTGAGATGAGGTATTATGTACACTATTTACATTATTCGGACTATCGTCTTCAAGGACACATGGCACAGTGGATAAAGGCGTTGGGTAGATCCAGTGACAGAACCCAAAGAGTGTGTGTTCAATACCCGGTTAAGGCAGTGGAGAACTTGGAGAGGGGAATTAGCAGGAGATAACTGATAACTGACATCCATTAAACATGGTACGTGGAACTAGAACAGTCTACCCCAGTGAGCGAAATAAAGGGTTCAGTTCGACATTCCAACCACCTGAAGAAGGCCGAAGCGTACAACGGCCGAAACATTGTAATAAATATGGTAACAAAGATGAGGGCAATAGTCCGAATAATGTAAATAGTGTAGACCATTCAGTATGAAATAATAGTTGGTTGGTTACTCTGGTTGACCATTATTACTGTATATGATCCTCACTGGGTGGCCCATATTTGTGACATTGTTTCAAAACTAATGTATGCTTTTTTAATAAAAAAAATAAGTATGACCGCATTGCTGTAGTAATATCATATGACTTAATCGTTTTAATCGAGGTGCATGTCGCCGAGTGAATGGTTGAGTAATTTAATCTCGCAAGTCATTGTTAATGTCAAGAATTCGACCTGCTACTGTTGTGACTATGTGCTAGATTTAACTAAACTCCGTAAATCTGTACCTGTTTATCACGGTTACGACGACCACTTGCGTAATAATGGGAGACGATGATGTTCTAATCACATCGAATATCCATCTCTACTATTGCTGATATGATAGCCTTTTCTTTTTTTTAATACGTACATTACAATGTTCAATATATTCATTTGTATGATTATCGTACATTGTTCTGAAATGTTTTCAAGCTAATTTGTACACGTGCCAATTTGTATGTTGGAAGAGAAAAGTGTATGCGTATTTTTGCGATTGTACATCTGTGTTTTATTTGTACATAAATTCTTTCAATTTATGTTGTAAATTTTTCTTTTCCTTTTTAAACGTTTGAAATCTCTACGTGTTCTCGTTTAAGAATTCCATAAACGTTGACTTTTTTGTATTCGTACTTGCGTGCTCTTCAATAAGTTACTATTTGTCAAAAAGTTCATTTGCTAAGAAAAAGGAGGGGCCTATTAAAATAAGAATGTCACCACGTAGAATAGACGAATGGAAATTAGATGTAAGAGTATTAATAAAGAAATAGAGAGGTGCTTAAAAGAAAATGAAGATACTAACAGCAAAAGAAATGACAGTGAGTAACTATGGGTGAAAACAGAAACAGAGGGAGGGAAAAGAGAGCTAAAGGGGGAGAAAGGGGGGAGAGAGAGGAAGAAAGAAAGAAAGAAAGAAAGAAAGAAAGAAAGAAGTCATTCGTCATCATTATGTTATTGCATGAACGTAAACGAGATCTTTGCAACTTTCTAAAGCACCCACGCACTTATTTCTACTGCTGGATTTCAGAAGTAGACGGAAGAAAAAAAAGGCGGGAATCGGTATTAAAGACATAATTGTAACAGAAGCCATAGTTGATGGAACTTATTATACGTGATTGTTTGTTTAACGGCATATCAACTCCTTATGGGTCATTTAATGCCGAAAATAGGAGCTTTGGCATTTTTTTCTCAAAATCGTATTCCTTGGCAATTTTTTTTTTGACTATGAAAATGTATTGCTGGTATAAAAATGTATTTTTATATTTTCGTAATGTTTTCATCCCAGTTTAAGGGTTCACTATTTGCCTATAGCTGGGACCCTAACAAATGCTACCACCCAGGTCAAAGTGGACCGAGAAGCAAAGGCAATTAAGACGTGGTTCTACGCTCTTAAAAAAACAACTCCCAACCAGAGGCCCTGATGCCGAATGCTATATGTAGTTTATTACCCAGGACGAGGAACTTACTGGGCCTAGCTTGGTTTGGCATGAGATCATAAGTACGGGACAACCCGGTGAGAATCAAATCACTACAAAGAAGTGATGTTCAGCTAGATTAATTAGTTAGCCATTACCCTTCTCCGGGTCGCTTATAAGGTGCGGCAGTTAAAAAGTTTGGCTCAAAAAAAGAAAAAAAAAAGAAAAGAAAAAAAAAAAAAGAAAAACTATAGAAAGAAAATCACCTGCCATTTACTAAGCTTAACTTATAAGCCATGAGACACCTAGTGAGGATAGATCTCACTACTCCGTAGTAATAGTCAATCAGGCTAGCTCATTAAACATTACTCCACATCGATGCTCCTTCGACTAAAGAAAAAAAGAAAGAAAAGCACTTGTCAATTTTTACTCTATTGTTCCTCCAATCCAAGGCCTAAAAGCCACTCAAGGTAGAGAGCTACTGAATGAGATTGTTATCAGGGAGTAAAGAGTGCAACTATGAAGTGCATATTATGAGGATATATAACATAGATAACGGTTGGCCCTAGAGTTGAAGAGGTTAAGAGTGTAGTGATCAGGGAAGCATCCTCTTGGGAGTCAGTTCCACAAAGTAACAGTTTTAGGGGAAGAAGTAATCTGAGTAGAATCTAAACCTTAGCAGAAAAAAACGAAGAGAATGAGAATGATTCGACCCTGTGTACATGGCATGGCGAGTCCTAGCTGTGAAGGTCTGAACTGGTGGAATTGAAGAATGTAGCTCGTCAGAATGTCTGCCATAAAAATAGCAATAAAGTAGCGAGAGGCCCGCGACATTTTGTCTGGTTGTAGCGTGGAAAATAATTAATTGCCCACAAGAGTGATTTCCTAAGCTCAGCTTATTCTGGTCCAAGGACGCGATTATTAGGCACCAAGTGAGAATCGAGATCTCAATTCAGAAGTAATGATCAACAAGACTAGCCCATTAATCACTACTTCTTACTAAGAAAAAAAATGAAAGAAAATCACTTGTTGTTTTTTAAACTCACGTTGACAGAAGTGTACAGATATGGGGCACTTGATGAGAAACGAATTCATTACTAGTGCAGAACCAACCAAACTCGGTAACCATTAGACTATCCAAGGTGCAGAAGAAAATCGCTGGGCTCTGGTTTCCAATGAATTATCACCTTTGACCTCCAGAGGTCAATTACAAAATCTGACATCAAACGCCAGCTTTATAATAGCCAATTTAAGCAATTTTATTTTAAATGCTTCGTTTATATGTATTATATTTTCAATAAATTTTTTTCCCATAAAAAGTTTGTTTTAGTTGCCAGCACAATTTTTCATTCCTGTTCTAGGCTCCAGGTACAAGTTATTTGCGTTAAAAGCAACGAAAAAACTGTGTGGTTGTCGTCTTGATGGCAGAACAACAACAAAAAAACAAAACAAAGCAAAAACGAGATAACTCGTGCTCGGCGTCATAATAAAAACTGCCACCCACAAGTTATCTCGTGGTTGGCACTAAATGTGTTAATATATATTTTCACAATCTTTTTCAATATTAATCAGTGTTTAAAACATTTTAATTCCGTTGTGAGATATCAGTCTTTTACTTATAAATTGTTTTCTTATTTACATAATAAATATAATTAATACCCACATGATAACTGTCGACACGTTAAATAAGTGTTACCATCAATGACAAGTTTGATAAATTTTCTTGGCTCTTATGAGAACGATAATGGCAAAAGAAGTCGGAAAATTATTTGCAAAGCTTATAGCAAACGTGTCAAACTAAGTTGTTCTGTACAGGGCCTGGCCTGTTTTGTAAATTCTGTTCAGCTTGCTCGTGTGACAGGTATGACCGAAGCGGTTTTTTAACACGCCCCGCATGTAAAGTTGTTCCCAGCATAGTACGGATACATAATATATGAAAGGTCTACAGATATGCTTCTTCGTGTGGCTAACGAAGACTTTGCATTGGAGAGATATTCTCTGTCACATTCATCACATTGACACTTGGCCAACTCATTGCACACACACACACACACACACACACACACACACACACACACACACACACATACATTTCATAAGTAAATGCTGCTCCACTATCTAAATTGTATGTTATAAAAATTAATAACATTTTACAACCGACAGTTTTCAGTCTGTGCCTGACGATTGCTACGCGCATCAAACTCTGAGTTGTAACAAACGGTGAAGAACAAATGTATATTTATTATTGTATAAATTTCAGCTCTTTTATTTCACATCGAGCATTCTTTTATTACCACCAATACTCACTGAATGCTGTTATATATATATATATATATATATATATATATATATATATATATATATATATTCTTTTTAGCATGTTGTGTTGAATGTTAAAGACAACATAGTCCTGCATATTTTCTTTTGAATTTTCTCATATATTCTAATGAGACTTTTTATTTGAAAATTATATCGAAATTAGAAAATATGAGAAAATTCAAAAGAAAATATGCAGGACTATGTTGTCTTTAACATTCAACACAAGATGTTTAAAAGAAAAGTTGCTGCCAAATTACACACACACACACACACACACACACACACACACACACACATACATACATATATATATATATATATATATATATATATATATATATATTGTCATCCACAAACAGACTGTTTCGCTGTTTCACAGCTCATCAGTGTGGATAGACATCCGATTGCTTCAAGCCGGGATCGAAATGCGACTGATTTGGCATCAGTCGATTTTACCCCTAAGCCATCGGCGCACAGTTTGAAAGAAAGGCGAACTTTTTGTACTTATTCTGTGAATAAACACCCCAATGACTGACAGTGCACAATTCAGGGAAGAACTTTGTAATATTAGTAGGAGTAAGCATTGTTTACAAATTCGCACTTATCTTCCATATATATTTTTTATATATAAAATAAATTATAGACATGGACATTGAACTGAGGTACCCCCCCCTTTAATCAATTACTTAAAACTAAATTAGGCCATAAGTTCTTCCAATTAATTGATAAACATATTTCTAAAAGTAACCCTCTTAGTAAAATATTTAACAGAAACACATTAAAACTAAGTTATAGCTGCACCAGTAATCTTGAGAAGATCATAAAGTTACACAACAATAAAACTCTAAACCAATCTAATAATCTGAATCATAATACAAGTTCCAAAGTAAATATTGTCAAAGATAATGGCCAGTGTAATTGTAGGAATCCTGACCAATGCCCATTGCCAAACAAATGTTTAACTAAACTCCTTTTTATCTTTGTTCTATCTCTACAATAGAAAATCCGACGGTTGAAAAGTTCTATATTGGTAGTACTAAGAATTCTTTCAAGACTAGGTGGTATCAACATATATTGTCCTTTACTAATAATACTTATACAAATAATATATCACTTACTAAATATTTTTGGTATTTGAAAGACAATAATAAAACTCCTAAGATGAAATAGAAAATTTTTAAAATGGCAAAGACATGTAGATCCCTGTTTTCTGTGTTTACATGAAGAAGTGCAAATTATCAGGTTCTTTGATAAGAATACTTTATTAAACCAAAGATCCGAGTTAACGGTAAATTGTAAACACAGTCTGCCTTTTACCTTAGAATTCAGTTAGATTTGGAACTTGAGAATGCTTTTTCTTAGATTTTAGTTGAACTGTGTTGCACTATATATGGCTTATCTTTCTGTTGGTAAGATTAATTTAGATTTAATATAAGTTTGTATTAATCTCCTGGTAGTGTTAGTAACATCTTGTACAGATGTATTGGTATTTGGTTGGTATTTTGATATTTTGTATTGATTAGTTATTGGTATTAACATCTTATATAAAGAATCTTTAGTCAACAGTTGCATATCAATTTATCAAGTAAATCTATACGTTTAAATTATTTACTTGTTTCTTAAAGAAGCTATTTATTTAACAACTATAATTTTTTAAAGTAGGAAACTCACAAAGTATATAACTTGTCTAGCGTTTTGTTAGATTACCACTTAATTTTTCTTAGGAAATGACATTGTCTTATGAACAATATGTATCCATTTACACCCGCTCTCATTGATTCCAAATCTACGAGTCATGACTCATTTACGGAAAATAATTTCTTAATTTTGACTTTTTCCCTTTGTTTAAATTTAAAGTAGGTCATATTTAATTGGTTGATCTGAGTAAAGCCCACAAACCTTATAAACACCACCTTTTTTCTTTTTTTCGCAAAAGAGGCTGTATTTTGCGTTCAAATCTGAATAAATTGTTCACTCACCAGTGTTTTACAATCGCCTGATGAGATGCGTCGAGACGCATCGAAAGACGACTGCAATTGTGTAGCGATTTTCACATGCTTTCGATGAAATATCCTAAAATGAAGAATATTGCTCTACTTTGTATTGAGTCCGCGTTTAAATTAAATGTTCGAACGTTGGAATTGTACTCTATTCATTCTCATCTTACCTGGATATATATATATATATATATATATATATATATATATATATATATATATATATATATGTAAAGTGGACATTAAAGTGGACCGGCCTAAACACCCAAGAAAACTTACCAGCACATTTTCAAGTTTACTCGAGTGCGCAGGCCGGTAGACAAAATAAACATTCGTCTACTGAAATATGAGTATCCACTAAAAATAATATTTGAAGTAATAAAAATATGTCGGATTAAAAAGTAAAACCCCTTAATATATATAACCCACTTATTTTACAAAAGAAATCTTTATTTTTCAATATAATTACTTTACCTGTCAATGCACCTAATCCATAGGTTGAAAATTATATACTGAACATTTCAAATAAGAATTCAATTAATATCTAAGTATCAGACTGCATACTTATGGATCCACTCTCTATGTATGGTTATCCAGTATTAGTAAATTTTTATAGGCTTGATTCAACAAAAAGATCGGAAGTTGTGAAGTACCATGATCGCGCACGTCCTGAAAAGAGAAGGCACATATAAGAAGGTACGCTTAAGTAGCATGAGTTAAAAATTGAAGTTTGACAATTTTGTGAAGGAGTTCCACCCTGGGTGACTCCTTTTGGACTGATTCTAGCAAACAAAAGTGGGACCGAAACCTTTAGAGACAATGTTTATATTTTCATTCTTTTAAGAAAGAAAGAAAAACATCTATCCGGTTTCTCGCTTCTGTCAATTGAGTAAGAATTTTAACTGTGTATGCTTGAATTTAAATGAATTGAATTTGACAAAATTATTGCGTGTATGAAAACAGTAACTTTATTTCCAACATTATTAGGCTCATTATTTACACTATTTACATTCAGACTGTTGTTCACATCTTTCGTGTTGTTATCACAACGTTTCAGCCACTGTGCCTCCCACCGATCCTTCATCAGGCGTGAAGTGAAAATACTGGACAAGGAAGAACACTGGAGAGTTAGACGACTGAAAGGATAAGCGAATATGCTAAGCTATGAGGACCTCCTTAGTAGGCCTAGCATATAATTAAATACGATATGAGAGCTGCTAATAAAGAAACAAAGACAATGACAGCAAGTCTTCAACAGCAGAAGCAGTAATAAAAGAAAAGCTTCAGTGGGTGCAGTCAAGCACGACAAACAGCAGCAGCAAGATCAGCCATCAGCAGGCAGTCAGTAGGTTTAAGGCGACAAGTTCTCCACAGAGGATTGTCCTACAAGATAACAGACTAGTGGATTAAAATGTTGGTACGTGAATTTTATGAAACGGCAGAGATGTGGTTCTACAGAAGGATGCTAAGGATATCATGGACCGAGCCTGTGAGCAAACGATGAGGTTTTAGATATGTTGCAAACAAGGAGGGAGCTTATACTTAATATCAGGAAGAGGTAGCTGAAGTTTCTGGGACGCATAATGAGAAAGGAGGGTCTGGAGAATCTGATATTCACGGGTCGAATAGAGGGAAAGAGAGACAAGGAAAAACATCGCGTGACATACCCGGCGGGCTTAAGCAAGTGGATGACAGAACGTGGTCTGGGGAAAAAAGCAGAGGGAAGGAACTTGTTGAGAGCTGCAAGGCATAGAGGGAGGTAGAGAGCTATGATCGCCTATGTCCCGAAGGGACATGGCACATAAAAAGAAAGAATTCAACTCATATTTACTATTACTATCGGTTGAACAGCGTATACTTGGACTCAGTGGGAAGAGAGTGCGCAATAACTGAACAGTACTAAAAACAAGAAAGAGACTAGTTATCCCTAGACATGGACAGTGGGACGAGAACATTCTACTCCTGTAGATTAAATAAAGTGTTCAAGAATTCCCTGTAGGTTACTCTGATCAATATTTCCTTGATAAACTCCGGGGTGGGGGGTGCGGTAGAATGGTCAAAAGGTTGTAATAACAGTAAAGATGGGGAACAATAGTCTGATGTTGGGCGAGACAATTTTTCTCCCCAGAGTCTATCTTACATATTTATAAGTCTACCATTCGTCCATGCTTTGAATATGATGCCACATGTGACCCGGTGCTCCCACTTTATTTCCATATAGATCCGTGATAAAATCCAAAGAAGAATCAGCTATATTATTGGTCCTGTCATGGTGGTTCGGCTTCAATCACTTTCTCATCGCCGTAATGCATTTTCCGTGTGCCTTTTCTATAAATACCTTCATGATAATTGTTCGGATGAGCTCCTCGCCAGGGTATCTAGACTTTTTAAAAAATTTAAGCGCACTACTAGACTGGCGATGAGTTCTCACCAATTTACAGTTGAGTTGGTTAGATGTAACCGTAAGTTCTATGCTAATAGTTTCTTTTCTAGCACTTTTCGCTTGTGGCTCCATACTCTCCGGCCAACTTTAATCTTCAAAATATACCTAGAGATCCTTGATAAAATCCAAAGAAGAATCAGCAATATTATTGGTACTGTCATGGTGGCTCGGCTTCAGTCACTTTCTCATCGCCGTAATGTATTTTCCATGTACCTTTTCTATAAATACTTTCATGGTAATTGTTCGGATGAACTTTTCGCTATGGTACCTAGACTTTATGAATTTAAGCGCACTACTAGATTGGCAAAATTTATCATCAGTTTACAGTTGAGTTGGCTAGATGTAACCGTAAGTTCTATGCTAATAGTTTCTTCTCTCGCACTTCTTGTTTGTGGAACTCTCTTCCGATTTCATGCTTTCCAGCCAAGTTTGATCTTCAAAAAATGTAAATGCAATGTCACTCGTTATCTTGATCGTCTTCTTGATTACTCTTCTATTGTTCTTGCTCCTCAATAATCTCATTTTTCTTATTCATTTACACTCAGTAACCACTTGTGTCTTAGTGACTTTACTGCCTTGCATGGAGTGAAATGATTTAAAAAATGGCTAGAGAGTTAATTTCACGCTCTCATTTGCAGTAAGTGATCGTAACATATGGAGCATTCTTGAGGAGGGATTCGACGCTAAATCAAATAAAGAGTCGATCACGAATTTCTTTTCGTCACTTCAATTACACTTTCATATTATTCAAAAATGTTTCTCTATGAATAGTGATTATCCGTCTTTTCAACTCAGCCAATCAAACAATAGACGTGGGTCTTGCCATTTAAATTACACATGTTATCTATCATTGTCATATCGACGTTTGTTGTTTTAAAAGGAAGCCACGGTGAAAAGCTAACAAAAAATCTCGGTTTTCTCTCTTTCTCTTTGGCAGTTTATTTACAATTTGCTGTCTTTTCTTTCGGTATTCCTAAAAGTTCGACCACTCCCTTTATTCACCTTCCAACCTTTCTACTCTTTTGTATATTGTAATGTGTTGTATACTTTGAATAATGCCGAGTATACACCTCCCGGCTGCGATCTCTGGCAGCAGCCGTTGTGCATATTTATATAAGAATGCATTTTACATAGAGCAACCAATCTTGCAAGGAGTCGGGATTCTATGGTATTTGAAAATCATAAGACCAAACGTTTCTGCGCTGTACTCCCATGATTGCCAATTAACAGCAAAGGTATTCCACTTAATTATCTTAATTGCATTAAAGAATTGGAACATTCATTTTAATAGAAAAATAAGATGTGGTCATTTTGCTAACGCTGCTGGTACCCGATAACCCAATACTATCTGCTGCATGATCATGTCATCGGCGGCTAAACCGGTACCCCCACCAAGCTTTTTTTAGTGAGGTAGGTCTCTAGACTCTACAGAATTAAAAACATGGACCTTTTTTTAGGGTCAACAGCTATCTAGCCCAATGGTGGTAGGCTTCAACCCAGATATGCGGAGAGAATTGGTTAGGCTGTCAGCTGCGCAGCAACCTTACGACTAAATCCTGTCATGGGACTGATGATGAGAGGGAGGAAGAAGGTGAGTTTATAATGTTAAGAGATGCTTATCTCAGAGAAATGCGCATTTCAATAAGCTTAGGTTATTAGCTTTAAATTGGCCAAATCTCTGAAATAAAAGCATTGTTCATATATCCATTTCTGACGCGTTTTTATTCTTATCTTATTTTTGTTGCTTTTTATTGTTGGCTCGGCTTCAGTCACTTACCCACCGCCGTCAGATTGGCACTGTGTCCGTTCTATAAATATTTTCATGGTAATTGTTCTGATGAGCTCTTCGCTATGGTACCTAGACTTCATGAATTTGAGTAGAGTACTAGACTGGCATCGAGATCTCATCAACTGATAGTTGAGCTGGATAGATGTAGCCGTAAGTTCTATGCTAACAGTTTCTTTTCTTGCATTTCTCGCTTGTGGAACTCACTTCCAGCTCCATGCTTTCCAGCCAACTTTAATCTGTAAAAATTCAAATGCACTGTCAATCACTAGCTACTGTCCTACGGATTACTCTTTTCTCTGTCCACACATTATTAATGTTTCTGTTCCTAATTCTTCCACACCCTGTAACCCATTGTGTTTTAGTGACTGTACTGCCTTGTATGGGGTGATACCGATTGAAAAAAAAAGATAAGCTTCTGATTAAATCTGATCATACCTCCTTTATCTTTGGGAACTTCCATTATTGAGACTGACACAACACCTTGTAGATTAGGCTACGAAAGCTAAACAGAAGACGACGTCCAGATTTATGTTGCAGAATGCGCAGGCTAGCTCAAAATATCAAAACTTGCCGTATTGGTTAGAACTCTGACGGTCCAAACTGGGTGAGAATGGTTTGAACTCCCAGGGCGTGTAATTCTGAAAACGGAAAAAAACAAAAAAAACACGCGAAGAAAGTCAGTACGGTTGCAGCATCAGTAGAGTGAAGACACTTCTCCAATCCCAGATTCCTTGGCGTAATGTGGCTTCAGTAAATTGAGACAAGCCACTAGTTGGTGAAGGCAAGTCTCTCGTTGACCTACTGAGGCTCGTTCTGCCGCCCTCTCTCTCCCGCCTCCTCCAAGAAACAATGCCACCACTACTATTACTATGTTCCCAATAAAGCATGAAATCTAAAGAAAATTGTCCATCGTTTATTCAGTCTGTGATGTAGCGTTGGGGCTTGAGGAATTGCCGATAGACAACAAGAAGGCAAAGACGATTCGCAAAGCAACATTTAGTTATATAGCTAATTTATGACTATAGAGTTCTAACGGTTCAAGCTAGAAAATATATCACACTGGAATGTAAATATTAAAGTTTATGTTGAGTTTTAAATCAACACAAAAAATAATCACTTATATAATTTCTGTTATTTTATGTTCCTTCATGGCGTGGTTAATCATAGATCTCTACAATTTTCTATCCTTTGTAACTCTTAATAATATTTGTCTTTTTAATATACCTCTCACTCCCTATTCTGCTCTCCAATTACACAAGCTCTTTAGGTAAGTTAGATTTCCTTCTACTCCTTTTGCCTTCAATATGTCATGTGAGTGTTAGATTCTCCAAGCCTTCTTTCCTCATTATGCGTTATAAAATTTTCAACCGTCACATTTTGATCCTAAGTATTAATATCCTTTATGTTACCATTTTCCTTAAAACTTCCTTGTTGCTCATATATTACGTCGATGGTATTCTCAGCATCCTTCTGTAAAACATCATCTGCGTCGCCTCATGTCTCCTCTTCATCTGAGATGAAATTTTTCAGCATCCAGTGCAAGTTTAGCATTATTTTTACTTGATTTTTATTCTTTGAATGATTGTTTTTAATTGTAGTTTGTCTAATCAGCAAAACAATGGATGTTTTCCATATTGCCAGCATTAGTATATCTTGCTAAACTACGATTTCTATTCCTCGTAGACTGCTCTATCCCAAATGTGGCGTAGGCAACAGATATAAAAACAGTTGAACATTCTTCATCATTTACTGTTATTAATACTGATAATTAGTCACCATCTCTACGCGTATACACAACTAAAACAGAATAGTAGACTTGCCTGTTTCTTGTCTCTAAAGGGAGCCGTTCGTACTTATATTGCGAAAATATCAAAGATATTTCGGGACGCCTGCCGCAGGGCAATATGGCACACTGAATATACTTCAGCCCAGAATTTCTGTAACTTCAATTATTGCCGGGTATGTCATTGCTGTGGCCTTGTGACTGACTAGGCGTTTTCTAAAGAACCTGCAGAACTAGCTTGTTAACCACTATTCTACAACTATTGTTCTCATGAGACTATACTCAGTCAGTTATGTGCCATGCGTGATACACGCTTAGGCGATCATGTATCTTTCGATACATGACTGACGAGGCAGATTTTTTCCCGCAGTAGGTTGCCATTTATTTCTGCGGTAGACCAGTTACCATCCAAGTCTATAGAACCCGGTCTGTCTTGCTATTTACTTATAACTGTGAGGGGGGAGAAGATGAGGATTTGTACATTTTCCAAGGGTATTAGCACGTAAGTGAATGTAATGGATTCGACTGGAATTCGAACTCGGCTCTCCGATTCCTCAATACAAGCCGTTATCCATTACTCCATCGTCTAATCCACTGCTCCTTTTGAATTGCTATGGCTATGGTATACATGATCTTGGCTCTCCATAGCTTCCTTTTTCTTTAATATCTGTAATCTATGAATTGTTATGATTGATCATGAGGAGTGTAGTGAAGTAATTTCTCATTGTCTTCTTCAGTTCATTTTTAATTCCATGTAAACCTTCTCCTAGACTAGTTTCCAACCAATACTAGAGTTCAGTTTACACATAGGAGAAGAAGAGATGGATTCGTGCTCTTAAAAGGGCATCAGTACGGTATTAACGCAATCTATCTCAACTGGAATTTGAACCCGGCTGCTCAATTCCATTTCCTGTAGTGTTAACCATTAATCCACCCACACTTTCCCGACTAATCAGACTGTTTGCTGTATAAAACAAAAAAAAATTAAGAAAAGATTCATATGAACGGTTGTATTCTCAATGAGGCTGGATCATCTATTGGAACCGAAGTTCACTTTAGTTCCCAAGTGAAACTCGTATATATAATATAAATCGCTAAAATTAGTCAGTTCCATGTACCGCTCCAGAAAGTACCTGACTCCTTTTATACTTTATCTTTACAAGAGATCAGACCAGAAATGGAGTACTGCTGCTACATCTAGGTTGGAGTTGCCTAATCCTCACCTCCCAGCTTCGACAGAGTTCAAAAGAGGCTTTTGCGCGGTCTTGTGAGCCATGAATTGATTTCCACCATACAACCACTTCTCTACAGTCAGAATGTTGCTAGTCTGTCGCTTTTTTTTTTTTTTTTTTTTGCAAATGTTTGGGGGAATTACATTCCTTGGATCCATCACCTCAGACCTTCACAGTTCGATCCCGTGATGCCAGGTACACCGATCGACTCATCGCCATTTCTTTCATATTGCATCGCTTAAAAGTAGATTCCCTCAGAAAGATTTTTCCCTAGAACTGTTGCATTGTGGAATGAACTACCGAGAGGATACTACTTCTGATCCACTCTTAATCTCTTCTTGTATCAACCGTTATCTATCCTACATATTCTCATAATATGCGCATCTAGCTCCCTCCCTGCAGACCTTTACAAAAGTCTCATTTGGTAGCAATCTACCGTGAGTGGATGTTAGTCCTTATATTGGGTGAACAATAGTAACAGAAATTGCATCATCGTTTATTTTATTACTAACTCTGTACGCCCAGTGTCTTCCTTTGGTAATCTTGCAACTACCATTTTCCTTGCTGTGTGCCCACAATGCAGAATAAGAAAGTTCTTGTTTATATATATAATCAAACAGATGTATAAAGCAAGAACTTTGAAATGTCTCTTTCTCCCCCTCCTATCTCTCTCTCTCTCGCAGATGTTTGGGTTTGCAGACTCATATATGCCACGTCTTACTTATGCCTTGACGGTACTAGCACACTTGAAAAGAAAGTTAGACAGCTAAAAAAAATAAGGTTGGAGTAATCGTTAGTTGAGTGCTGATGGGCAGAAAGGCGTTAGGAGGAGGGAGTGTTCTGCAGACAGAGATGACTCAGTGCCGAGTTGTCAATACAAGCCGTATGCTTCGTAAAACTGGCCTTTGTTCATATGAGTAAGGTCGTTGTTATACTTCTCGACGATTTGTGATATAACAGTGTATATATATCAACACACAATTATTATGCTTATGACACACACAATGCTTTCAGACGAATCTTACTGGTTATGAGTCAGTTGCGGCTCGTTATCAAAAACTTTCACATTCGAAGAATAAAAAAACTACACGCAGAAAAACTGTGTGGGAAATCTAGCAACAAATCTAGCACAATAACTCCCCATTTAACGACCGTGTTCCATTCCAAAAACATGGTCGTTAAACGAGGCAATTAAGCGAGAGGGTTTTCCGCTATTTTAGGCATACAACGCGTATAATGTGTTTGTCAACCAGCTTCAAATAGCTTTAATATCACTTTTGCACTATTTCTGATTTATTTCTAACTGTTTATACACTAGTGTACTGAAAAGTAAACGTAATAAATAAATTCGAAAATCATGTCTATATTCTGTACATTAATCCAATTTGTATACTTTAAAAAAAAAATAAGGGAGTCGACCGTAGTCGGGATCATCGAGTCAGTGCGAATGATCCTTTCTTTAGCTGCATAGTATCTCCTTTGCCAGGAATGCATACAGTTTTTGAATTTAGAATTTTCCTTCTCCTAGACCGGTTACCATCCCAGGCTATAGAACCCAATCTGTCTGGGGAGAAGAGTTGGGTTCATACCTTTTCCCCCAAGGGTATTAGCACATAATGTAATGAACTTGACTGGTAATTCGAACTCGTCTTTCCGATTCCTCTATCCGAGCCGCCATCTATTATTTACTTTAAATACAGCACCAAACAAGTAAATTATAATAATTATTATTATTAATTTATTTTAACATTATTTATTCATTTTATTTATTTTGAAGAAATACAAAACAATCAGCCAACATTTAAAATTGTATAAAAAAAATATCTATCAAAATTATAAAAATAAATTCTGAACATCCTCATGGATTTTTCGTTGCAAAACTAATTTTAAAAGAATATTTGTCATCACCGTCCAATTTTTAAATTATTCACGATGTATCGAAAGGTCTAGCGAGTGGGTAATTGACCCCCAAAATATTTCTACCACGTTTTCTAATAAAGTACATCATTCAGTATAAAATCCATTTATTAATGAATATATGCTGACAATTTCATTTTAATCAGATAATTCTTTGATCTTTGGTAAATTTTCAAAACAGGGGTAACGTTTTTCTTTCTTTCATTTGGAAAAAAATCATGTATTTTGGCGCTACAATATCGAATGGTTGAATTATTATTATTTTTTTTTTATTTTGTAAGATTTTGTAGCTGGTCGTAAGTCCGCAAGGTCGTTCAAATGAGGTGTGGTTGTACTTGCAAAACCTGTAACAGTGAGTAATATTGACACTTAATTTTCCCAATTTTCAGTTGTAAAATAATTTTAAAAAAAGATTATTATTCAAGGTATATCGTTTATACTATAGAAAGCCATTAATTCTTTGCTTGTATACGTATTATGGCCGACCAAATGGTTGAACCCTGTTGAGTGAAAATTACTTAAACAATGGTAACGATAAACATTATAGATGGCTTTGAATTCCGTGGTAACTAGGTCTCCATGTATCAATTTAAGGTCAAAACTGCTATTTCCGGCCGAACTACAAAAAAGGTCATATTTTTACTCAACTCCGTATAAAGTGGAACTGCCTTAATTATAGTTGTTGATATAAAGATTTGGCAAAGTTTAACATGCATACTTGCAAAAAATGTTTTTTCCTTTGACAATAGTGTGTACAGTCTCTCGGTGATTTTTATTCTTCCAAGAAGCTATTTTTAGAATTTGAATAAAACCCAAACATAGAAAACTGGATTTATGCTGTTTTCTTTTCGCAAATTGACAACAACTGTTTAAATATTATTTTATTAGATTGTTTATTTACAAGGACGATTTTATATTTACAAGTTTATAAAAATATGTGAAGCAACTACAGTGCGATATTATTTACCATATTATAAAGAAAAAAAACTATGTTTGTAAAGAAGATAACAAAATAATATAAATACGTAACGACGAGTAACTTTAATTATGATGTAATGACAAAAGTATGCAAGTGTAGGCTTTAAGAAAGCTTTATTCAACTGAGAATACAAAGTTCGCGTATAGTGTCCTTTTATACTCCCAGTAAACAGAAATAGCTCTCTAAGGGGGGGACAAAACAAGCGGAGACCACTCTTGATTATTCAATATAAATTTTGCAAAAAAAATAACATTTTCCATGCATTCCTTTCATTTCCTCTCGCCACATAAATTCACTATTTTAAAAAAAATTTCTCGAGATATGACAACAAAAATGTTAAACACTATTTGTTAAACTGTTTACAAGAATAGTATTTAACATTTTTGTTACTAATTCTCGAGACAAAAAAGCGTAATACAATTTCACATGTTTAGGCTTTTAAAGATATCTTTTGAAAACAAAAGCTGTCGATGGAATATACAGTAATAACGGTGTCAAGAGAAAAAAAAACTGTCCTTTTGACAACGCTTTTCTTATTTTTTATTTTTATTTTTTGCCGGCACGCATGTTAAACGTTGTCAAGCATTGATTTATTCTAATTAAAAAAAGATAAAATACCGAAGGTGGTGCCACTGGCCAAGCTATTAACAGCATGGCAAATGGGTGGGGTCAGCCAACCCGGATTTTAGGAGGAAAACTATAATCTGAATGTCACGTCCAGAAATGCAACACAATTTTTTATATAACGCAAAGAAATATCTTCGCAGAAAAGAAAGAAGACCAAGCTAAATATGAGAATAACACTTACACAGTCAGATACATATGTTTACATATTAAAAATCAATGCTCTTTGTTGTGTCCATGAAGAGACTAATAGCTCCATTGTTCGAAATGATTTATCGCTAATAAGTCTGCAAAATATCGAAGTGTTTTTGTGAGGAAATCAAGTGATATGGTTACATCAATATGTATGTATGTATGTATGTATGTATGTGTGTGTGTGTGTGTGTGTGTGTGTGTGTGTGTGTCTGTGTGTGTCTGTGTGTGTGAAGCACACGCTAATAGAATATGTGTGTGTGTGACTGCTGACTGAATGCGTGTGGTAGTAGCAATTTTAAAACACAGTGAACGAAAAGAGGGGATATAGGAACACTTTCGTCGCGACTTTATATGTAGAAAAACCGCCGCTGTCTAACGCGTTATCATGGTAATTTGATTCTAAGCTGTTGGTTGGGGCATGGTCTGGTTTGCTGACTGCCTTTCCCCTACTATCCTTCACTGACTGCACTTCCTTCATTTTAGCATTTAACAGCGAGCCGTTTTTATGGCTTATGGCGAGCCGGCGCTCGACTCACGAAATCTTTCGGGACCTTGCGCAGGAATGTACTCAGTAACCCGACCCTTACCTATTTCCAGGTCATTTGGAGTTCAACCGCGCGGACGTCGTAGAAAGAACATCATGTGATTTGTTCTATCCAATCAGTTTCCAGAAACTACTTATTTATTTTGGAGTTGTGTTTGTACAGAATTGTAAAAAGGTTTTTCGTATCTACTGAATTATTAAGACTTATATGTAGGCGTCCCTTATTGGCCGTAAAATATAGGAGTTTATATCCTATAAATGTAAATGGTGAAACGGGTTGAAATTCTAACTGAAATAATTACAAATACGTTTCTATACCATACTTCCAACTATCGGCCTATGAGCCTTCTACCTCTTTTAGGGAAACTCCTAGAGGCCCTAATCAATGCTAAATTGGTTCATCATTTCTCATCACAGAGACTTTTCTCAGACAAGCAATGTGGCTTTCGTTTCTCCAGGTAAACTGTTGATGCCCTGGCGATAATAGCGGAAAGAGTCTATCAAGCTCTAGATAAAAACGGTGAAGCCCGGGCTACTGCATTGGACATCTCGAAATCCTTTGACAGGGTCTGGCATTCAGGTCTTCTCCACAAGCTGAAAAGTTACGGTGTCTCCGGACACGTTTTTGAACTCATTTAATCTTTTTTTTATCAAATCATGAAATGAAAGTTATCCAGAACAGTCACTCGTTTAGATCCTTTCGTACTAACGCAGGTGTCCCCCAGGCCTCCATCCTTGGTCCTATTCTGTTTTTAATTTTTATTACTGACCTTCCTGATGACATTAGCTCTCAACATAGTATCTACGCTGATGACACAACAATTCACCCCTGCCTTGATAGTAAGTCTTATCAGACTAACAAGATCAAAATGAGAGACGACGTCCAAAATGACCTCAAGTCCGTCGTTAACTGGGGTGAAAAATGGCTTGTTAATTGTAACGCCTCCAAAACTAAACTTTTCTCCATTAATTTATCTCAGAGACTACTCTCTGCCTTCCATCAGCTTGGTTGATGCTAACCCCCAGGAAAGTGACTCGTTGCACCTTCTTGGGCTAACGTTCTCTGCTTTTATGAAGTGGAAAGACTATATTGAATCTATTGCTAGGTCAGCTACTAAGAAAGTCGGTTCATTATGTCGGGCGAGACAATTTTTCTCTCCAGAATCTATCTTACATACCTATAAGTCTACCATTCGTCTATGCTTAAAATATTGCTGCCACATATGATCCGGTGCCCCTGCTTTCTACCTTGATCTCCTTGATAAGATCCAAAGAAGAATCTGCAATATTATAGGTCCTGATCTGGCGGCTTGGCTCCAGTCACTTGCCGCCGTAAGGTTGTCTCTCTATGTCTTTTCTATAAATACTTTCATGGTAATTGTTCGGATGAGTTCTTCGCTATAGTACCTACATCTTTTGAATTACTAGACTGGCGTCGAGATCTCATAAATTTACAGTTGAGTTGGCTAGATGTAACCGTAAGTTCTATGCTAGTAGTTTCTTCTCTCGCACTTCTTGTCTTTGGAACTCCCTTCCGGCTCTATGCTTCCCAGCTAACTTTAATCTGCAAAAATGTAAATGTCAAGTCAATCGCTCTCTACTGTCCTCCTGATTACTCTCTTCTCTCCCCCCCTCTCTCTCTCTCTCTCTCTCTCTATATATATATATATATATCATCCCTCTTCTTAGTACACATATGTAGTCATATCAGGGTAAATATTACTTTAGTCCGATGAAATCCTAAAGGACGAAACGAGTTACATGAAACATTTTGCACTTCATCATAGATTTTCATAAATTTATCAATGAATTTATATATATATATATATTTACCTATACATATGTATGTATATAGTTGTGTATTTGGGCAGCAATCTCTCTCAAAAATATATTTCATTAAAAATGTCTCATAAATTTCTTCTATCAAGATCATTTTATTCTTTTCTTGTGTGCGAACAAGAAATTTCTTTTTTGGGTTTAGTGTCTTTAGAAATTGTCGAAATGATTGTTTTTCTTTTCTAATATTATTTTTTTAAAATGATAATTTAAGCAATTTTTTAATGAAATATGAGTAAAAAGTAAACAATCTTTTTAGAACAAATAAAACTAGAATGTCCATTTTAAATGGAATTGTTTATCTTAAAAATGTCTATTTTTCTTTCATTTGACACCACTGTGCGACAACAAAATGTCTTGAAGCCCCCAACTGAAACAAGATTATTCTCAAATAACTCGTGCTACTGAAGTGTGAAGTGTCTCTAATCCCTTTTTATTTAAAGCAATCATGAGATCGTATTTGTTTTACTTTTATATATTTAGACACCCTAATTAATCCGGGTACTTCGGCTAGTGAATAACAATAATTGACGATAATTAGCGTTGGCCGTTAACAAAAAAAGTTTCTGTTCTTTTTTGTTTACATTTTACGCACCGTTTGCCAATAACACTGAGCCATTCCTAACTTTGGTAATCTGACAAGAACCGATATACCAAACAATGGAATTAAGTACAATATGTTTTCCTAACGATGTATATCTTGGATATTTTAGTTAGCCAAAATTGTTTTTGAAAGAAAAACATTTTGATCTTCAGTTTAATTACGTCGCCGATTTCCGGTTTCAGTATCAAATTGTTTTCTGGGAAATACCTACTGTCGTTTTCTTCTTGATTATTCGCAGAAACCCCTATAAAAGTTATTATTAAAAGAAAGCTAAATGACTTGAATAAATTCGATGTGTAAAACTTTGTATAAGTGAGTCCCAGATTTGATGTTGTAAATGTCACCAAAATGAAGCATGACGGTTTATGAAAAAGATATATGCGTAAAATTTGGTTTTCAAACTTATAAGAGGCACAAGTCTTACGGTATTAATGGGAGAGATACAGGGAAGAAAAATTTATTCATCCATTTGTATTCCCCCCATTATCAGCATTATTATAGCCATGATATAATAACACCATAGTTCACGGACGGAACAGTATAGCTGAAAGGGAAAGAAATGACAAACATACTTTGTTCTCACAGAGACTTTTATACCACTAAGACATACACAAAACTATAGCTACATATATACACGTATCTCACGCAGAGAAAAAATATATCATATTTCCGCATAGTCAAGCTGCGTTTAAGGAGAACGAAAAGATGGAGTCGTACATATAATATGGAGATTCTGCTGTGTTTCTGGAGAAGCTGATTTAGGAAACCTGATTCAAGTGGGATGGATTCATCTACTATGTCCCAGGCGAAGACATATTCCACGAATGAGAACCGGCGAGTCTTGGATTTTTCAAATTGAGGAAGTGCAAGCCGGAGTTTCTTTCTATATCTGGGACAGATATATTCCCAAATTGTTTGTATTTATAAGCTACTGAGGTGGGGGAGATTTAGCCACGTGACTTAATTCCACCAAAAGGAGATAATCTCCTTCTATATCCCTACAGTTTCAAAACTCGTCTAAATAAAGTTTGCAAAGAGGCGTAGTTCAAGAGATACATTTTTTAACTAATGGAAAAAGTAAATTATGTGTATTTAAGAATTATGGCAAGTGAGACCTGGAGAAGGGACTTAGCTTTCACATGTGAAAGAAGTCGAGGTATTTCTGCAAATTCTAAAATCAACCTAGATTTATACGGATTAGAAGAAGAAGAAAAATCATCATCATCATCATAAATATATTGCTGTTGTGGAGTTAGTCGTTTAAAATGTTACATGAAATTGAGGAACAATTACTCCTTGTTCTTTTAAGTAAATTTAAAGTAATTGTTATTTTTTATCTCACTTTTTGAATAATCTCCTGTGACATTTTTCTTTCATAATTTAATTTCATTGAAAAGTTCATGCAACAATCAAAATATCTCAATATTAATACTTTACAGTTTGATTACTCATGGTTTTTTAGACAGCAGCCTATGAACCCTGATGTTGTGTCCTACATGTTTCGTTAAAGAAACAACATTCACGCGGCTTAAGCAAGGTATATTAATAACGCTTGAACAGAAAACAAAATATCAAAATTTGTTATACAAAAGTATCCCCCCTAAAATTAAAAAAAAAATTCAATGATGACCGCACAAGAGATACATTTCCCTTCTCTATCTTTCCTTAATTCACTATCTGTAAATATGATGTGATGTCGCAAAGTAACCAAGCAAAAACTGTCGAAAGTCACACCTCAGAAATGAAAGGAACTAGAAAAGTGGATTACGTCCAAATCAACCAATTAAGGGACAATATTCGCAGTTACAAACTGCGTATGTCCATAATACAAAGACAAACCTAGACCTCTTTTCTCACTTAGCTGATTGGTCGCTGAGCAGTCAGCATCAATTGCTTCAGAGCAGATCGGTGTTTTACGTATGTTGGTGAAATGAACTACGGTTTCATTTTAACTTTTGGGGTGATGAATAAAACTTCATCTTGATTTTTATGTATAAATACTAGAAATAAATATGTATTCCTTCCATTTACATGCGTTTGTTCGTTATTGCCAACCTCGTACTTCAGGTTTTAACAGCAGCCATCAACTACCGCCACGAAAGACCAGTATGCATTTCAACCGCGTGTATCACCACAACTATTCCGATGTGTTACTACGATAGCAAAAGATTAAGCTACTGGGTATCGAAGCAAGGCTTCAATGGAAGTAAAGTCGTATGATACGCTTTGCCTCGGAAAATCATCATAAAATTAGTAAAATTTTATTCAATTTATAAAATGAGTAATATTGCTATGTAATACAAATTATAAAGATTTTAATCGGCAACTTTATAAATTTATTAAATATTATTTTATTACGGCATTCATTTTTAGAATTATTAAATAAATTAAAATATTAGTTTATTAAAAATGTCATATATTTAAAAATTAAAATGTTAATTACTTTCTCTATGACTATTTTCTTCACCTAAAAGTAAAAGTTATATTTTATTTTTTATTATTTCACCTAGTCTAAATTAGCGTACCTTATGGCATTATTCTTCCTTGTAGCACGTTTCTGAATATTCGGCAGTTGCGACTCTTTTGATTTCCAGTTTCTCCAGTCTTTTCCCCCCAAGCTCTTCGATACCGTTCCCAGTGCTCCGATAACGACCGGCACGATTATCGTTCTGCAATTTTCTCAGCTCCCTGGTAAGTTCGAGATCATTTTTTTAAAACTTTTTTTTTCTTCAGATATTGAACTTTAGTTTTGAATGCTAAATAAACGTCCCCTCCCCTCACGCTTGTAATTTTTGAATTTTTTCCAACCTCCTCTCGGAGTTAATTATAACATCACACCGCTTATCGATTTTTAACTATTCACAGTCAGTTAGGCACTTATTTTGTCTCAACGCTTGAGTAGGGAGTTCAATCCGTACAGGGTAGTCTATACTTGTGGTCTTGTACCACATGTATTCTATGCTTAATATATCATTATTTACCGTCGTTTTTCTGGATAAATTAATGGAAAAGTGTTTTGAAATTTACTTTTCGATTTTGTTAAAGCATTTTACTGAAAGATATTGATGGATATATATTTTTAATTTTATTTCTTCAAGGAGTTGTTTGAGATTGAAAGATGATTTTCCCACCACTCTCCATTTATTAAGACACTTTCTTTGATTTGGCACTAGAGTTTAATGTTCAACTAAACTCGCGTTAAAATAAAAGTGAACGAGAATCAACGATATTTTGGAAAACGATAGGAAACAAAAAAGGGGAAAAAGGCGCCATTATTCGACAGAAATTACTGGACAAGTCATTTACCCAAGTGACTGACGCTAAAGCATTTTTTTCAATTGAGTCATAAAGTATGCAGATTGAAACATCGTAAAATCAGGTGTTCAGGTATGAAAAGGACAACAACACTGATCCACAGGAAGCCCGCATTCTTGCAATATTTATGCTTTCGACCTTTGACACCTATCCAATCGGTAAGTGACAAAATATAATTGTGCATTTGACAGGATTGTTACTACTTTAAAACTCTAGTATTTAACAGAAGACTTGTCCTTAATTTTTATCATAAATGAATGTTTATAACGAATAGCCGTAATCTTAAAAGCTTTAAATGGATTCAGATTTTGTGAACTTATTCCTTCCACTTCAGCTGTACGAGTTTTTATTTATTTATTACATTTACACTCAACTAGAATATTGATGTTATACAGTCTTCAGCAAACTGCCTTATTCTAGTCTCGACTGAGTTTAATAAGAATGTTTTATTGGCATGTTAAAACTAGTCAGATAGGCATTTACTAAGCATAGCTTAGATGTTGAACACCCAGTGAGGATCGTAATCAGTCGTAACTGAACTAGCGAGACAAGATTGTTAATCGTTACACCACGATGAAGTGCTCAAACTAAGCATATAGCGATTTACTAAATGTAGCTTAGATGTGGTACAAGGTCGAAAGTATGGAGCATCTACAGAGGAATTCGCTATTCGGTAATAATTGATATGGCGAGACAAGCTTGCTAACCATTACACCACGTAGAAATGTCCAAACTAAACATATAGTGTTCTTGCTTTTTTTATTAGGCTTTTATTGTCTTTGTCACTTCGTCTCTCTTCTTCAAAGAATATAGTTTTACTTAACATAAGTGTTGTCTTTTCACCCGGAGGTTAACTGAGAGCATTTTCCTTAATCCGTCGTTAAGAGGAAATATCTTCTAATCCACATTTGGTCACGGATATTTTACTTTCTTTTGAGGCTTTCTTAAAAAAACGATTATCGATTATGTGGTACATAAGTAAACCACCCTGATCAGATATAAAAGTTAAAATTTGGCAAGCCATACTGTCACATAACTATGTCTATAAGATGTTAATTTTTCCTCAAGTGTATAAAGTTTCAATTAATAATAGAATGGACATGCAAGTTTGGCTAAGTGGGTTAAGAAGAACGGATGTAGTACTTTTAGGCTTAAACAAAGTGTATGATTGTTGCGTCCATCTTGAAAAAAGAAAACCCTTCTTTAAAACTCTTTTTCGCAAGAAATGTCTGCAGTACATTAGCGTTCAATTAAAAAAAAAAAACATCTAAAGTATATACTGCCTGTATAAGTATACGGCCTTTTTAATAAAACTGTCTATATAAGAAGTGTGTACATTACTCTTGACTTCTTTCCAGTTTAACGTCAGAAACAAAATCAGATTGGTTGACCATGTTATATCGACCGTTTTTCCTTCAATCTACTTTTTAATAGAGGAAGACAGACGTACAGGAGGTTTAAGAACTGCCAATCGTAGATGTGAGCAAAGACAAAGTTTTAGAGAAAGGTAAAATGGAAACGAAAAGGACACTTATACTTAGAATCAGAAAGAAACAATTAAAATTTCTTGGACATATAATGAGGAAAGAGGGCTTGGAAAATTTGACACTCACACGAAATGGTGACAAGATGGCCAAAGGAAGTCAGCGAATAACCTACCTCACAAGCAGTGGCGGACGGGTCTAAAAATATTGTTTGTCAGGAGACGAAGGTAGTCCATCCAAACTACAATAGTATCATTTAATTTCCATAAATAATAACATTTTCAAAAAATATATATTTGAAAAAAATGGTACAATTATTTTTTGTGTGTGGAAAAAATGTGTAATTCTTAGTAAGTACAATGTACATGTACTATACATAATACTTGCAGTAGGTAACAAATGTAAATACAGAACTTTTGTAATTGAGTTTTTTAAAATTTTAAGTAATTACTTGATAATATTTAATAGTTTATTGCACAATTTACACATTAACAGTTCAAAAGCATAATAGATCGTTGCATGCAACCTACTATATTGAGAACAATCGTCTGTGTTCACTAGACAATTATGCAAATCTGCCAATATTGGCTTCTGCATCTGATATATCTACTCACTCACTCACTATTTCCTAATAATACATTCAGATAATAAAGACAAGAAAGCTGTGGAGAGTCGTGATCGTCTACGTCTTGAAGGAATATGGCATTAAAAATGAATAGAGATTTTTATTGCTTGTAAAAGTTACCATATTAAATCTGGTCAAATTTATGGTTGTGTGAAAAACGCTAGGAAGAAGTCATTAGTTATTTCAATGCATAGCAACGTGTGATTCAAAATTCTTTTCAGACAGCAAATTTCTTATCCATGTCTTGATGATCTTTAACTTTAAAAATGTCCTCTCACATTGGACTTGAGTAACTGACAGTGTTCAGATGACTTTATAAAGTACTTATTCCTTTTTATTACTAAAACCATTTTCAGTGTTTGTGTATTTATTGCATTTTTATTTGATATGGGGTGTCAACTTGCCATTGGACAAACTGACACTCGGCCAGCCCGCCACACTTAACGAGCTTGTGAAAATGGTTAGCAGAAAAGGGATTAGGAAAGATAACAAAAAGACAAACATTGCTAAGAGCTATAAAGGACGGGAAGTTGTGGAGACCCAGTATCGCCCATGACCTGAAGGGACACGTCACATAGAAGAAATAATGAAATCCTGGATGTAAGGATATGCTAGTTGCAATACAACTGTTGGCACAGGCGGTGGAATCGGTGAGCCATGTTCAAATTTCCCGCCTGGTCTGTTTTATTATAAAATTCACACAAGGTTTGAAAGCCACTCAAGGCAGAGGACTACTGTTAAAATGATGAATGAGTGGCGTGATATGAATGAAAGAGCAGATAGTTGAGGGTGAAGATTATATGGATAAGAAGATATAACGATTGACTTGTAAAAATGCACTTGGGGAAAGGCATGAACCAATCTCTTCTTCCTACAGCTATGGGTTAAATAACTGGGTAGACTGGACTTTTTATGCGCGGGTGGTAATCAGTCTAGGAAAAGAACAATTATAAATTCAAAACCATGGAGGTAACAGGGGAATCACTCCAACATCTTTCCTAATAATGCATTCAGATGATAAAGATAAGAAAGCTGTGGAGAGTCGTGATCGTCTACGCCTAGAAGGAATATGGCATTAAAAATGAATACATTTTTATTGCTTTTAAAAATTACCATATTAAATATGGTCATATTTATGGTTGTGCGAAAAACGCTAGGAAGAAAAGTCATTAGGTATGCTTTGATAGGGTAGGAAAAATCATGAATTTTGGCTGATGTGTAGGAAAAAACTCAAAGAAAATATGGCCTATTTTCATTTAAGTTTTCTTTTTCACGGCGTATCAACCCTTTGTGGGTTATTTAAAGCCGGAACATACTTCGGGTTGTATGATTATCATCCTTCTTTTGCCTTAATTTTTCAGAATGGGAGATGGATTCATGCCTTTCTCAGGGGTATTTGCGTATAAGCGAATGTAAGAAACTCGACTGTAATTCGAAATCGGTTCTCCGAGTTCTCATTCCGAGCCGCTATCCGTTATACCACCCACACATCTATTTTTATTTATAATAAAAATATTTTTAATAATTTTGTTTCATAAGTAATATTTTAATTATTTTTAACAAAATAAGTCATTTAATTTAAAATAATAAAATAAATATTTTTTTTAAAGGCTGTATTCCTTCAAGAGATAAGTGATCGTGGCTCTCCCCAAAATTTTCTTATGTAATCTTGGAAAAGTCAGTGGAGAGGTTTCTTGTCTCCTCCACGATTTGGAATTACGTTTTCCTTCGATTGTCTTTTTTTAGAGAACCCAGCCTACCCTATTATTTAACCCATAGCTGGGGATGATATAACGGATTTGTGTCGGATTTATTGTTCTCAATAACTTTAGCGAGAAAGTGAACACAACCGACCAACCTGGAATTTGAACTCGTCTTTCCGATTCCACTTTCCACGCTGATATCTGTTGCCAAAACAAATTATTTTAAATATCAATTAAATACGAATTAATACAAACGATATCTGTTAGATTTAATTTTTCAGAAAATATTCCTTTCATTTCTATAAATGACATTTATTTAATTAATCCGTTTCCTTGGAACAAATAAGATATACCAAGGAAATGCGGATGGATTAACAGTTAATAGCTAAGAGAATGGGACTGGTGATCGAAGTTCGATTACTGGTTGCGATAGTTTGTCTTCGAACTAATGCCATTTTGGAAAACATGAATCCGTTTTCTTCTTACAGTAAAATAACATGGCGGATTATATTTTCTAGCCCTGGCTTGTAACCAGTTTAGAGGATTAAAAGAAAGCAACGAGAGACCGGGGGAAAATATAGCAATGCAAATTCTAGAGATATTAAAAATAAAAGGAAGCTTTCGAGAGCCATGACCTTGTATGAAAAATGTATGGCACTAAAGAAGATGTCTTAATGTTTACGGCGACATAATAATAATAATAATAATAATAATAATAATAATAAAAATGAAGCAATAATTTCTAGACTGATCGTCGTTTGGAACATATTAAGAGTTTTATTCTGACCTGACATCTCGACTTCAGTCACTTTCTCACCAATGTGACGTGGCTTCCCTCTGTTTTTTTTCTACAAATATTTTCATGGCAACTGTTCTGATGAGCTTTTCCCCCTGGTGCCCCGACTACAATTTAATGAATTTAAGCGTGCTACTATATTGTCAAATAGGTCTCACCATTTTAATGTTGAAATAGCTAAATGCAACCGCCACTTTCACTGTCACAGTTTCTTTTCTCGCACTTCCCACCTGGGGTTTTCCTTCCGATTTCTTGCTTCCCTGATAGCTACGATCTTCACAATCTTAAATGCAGCATCAATCGCCATTTTCTGTCTTCTTGAAGCCTGTTACTTTTTTTACCCCCCCCCCCAATTCTCAGTCTTCTCATTCTCTTTTACTCTCTGTAAATACCTGCCTTCTAGTGGCAGTATCGTCTCGTTTTGGGTGAAACGATTAAAAAAAAAAAGAAGAAAAAGATAGATATAAAAAACAAGACTGTAGAACTCGGGCGAGAAATATTCACATTCTAAAAATACGGCGCGTCCATTCTGTTTCTCCCCTTCAATTGTTCTCTATATTTCAGTAAAGCCTGACTGCCTGTTATGACTCTCTCGCCGAATCGCCTTGTTCCCCATGAGTAACGTCTTCATTCTTACTTACGCACATGCGCACATATCAGAAATATTTGTGGATTGAAAGGTATTCGTCTTCATTACTGGATTGTAAGGTAAAAACTAGGACAGGAATTATACCAACATCAGCAGCAGACGATCAGCAGCGTAGCATGGCTCATTTTATTTTCATGGCACACATTCTTAGACAACCTAATAATAGAACTGATTGATTTATTTTTTTACGGATTATCAACCTTTTGCAGGTTATTTAAAGCCAGAAAATATTTTTTAGAATTTAAGAATCTTTTGGAGATAATGATTTAATGATACAAGTCCTACTAATTAAACCCAAAGCTTGGTGGGAAAAGGTAGATACATACTCTTCTCAAAGTTTTTTTTACGCGTAAGTGAATATTACTGGAATTGAAACTTAGATCTCCAATTTCCAATTCTATTATCTATTACACCACCCGCAGATCCACGCTTACCGCACCAATTGTTCCCAAGCGGTCAACCATTTAAGTACTGACCAAGCTTGATGTTGCTTAACTTTGGTGATCGTACGAAAACCGCGTTTTAACGTGATATGGCGGTAAGTTAGTAACAGAAACTAAGCAAAAGACTCTAAGAAGATATAATGCATGGTCGTCAGCATAAGAGGGAACCCAAGATGTGAGATACATATTGGGGGGTTAAAATCAAGTCAGTACTTAAATTCAAATAATCTGGGTAGTGTAGTAACGGGCGATGGAAAATCTGACATAAAAATCAAAAGGCGCATAGGAACAGAGAATTATGTCTTCCAAAAACTAAGCAAAGTATTAAGACATTTATTTTTTACTAATACAAGGCATAAGATTTACTCATGGTACATAGTTATTGTGTGGCGTTGTATAAGCGTAAGAAAAGGGGAAAAGTGCAGTTTATGACGTTATGTAGTAGAGATAACAGTTAACCTTAAACTTGAAGAGGTTAGTACTGTAGTGATTAGGAAAACCTTCTGTTGGGAGTCTGTTCCACAAAGAAGCAGTTCTTGAGGAGAACATCGGCAAAAAAGAAAAGTACCGAACAGCTATGCATTATATAATCTTTTATGTGACAGTAAATGCCGGAAAATCTCCTCACAGATAAATAAAAGACTTGAAGCAACGGAGATTCGGTTTTTTGGCGAATGCTAAGGATATCATAAAGAGAACACGTAAGAAAGGAAGAAGTCTTAAGTAAAATAAGAAATCCAAGAAAATCTGTTTTTGTTACTAAAGATCACCCAATTCAATGAATGATGTGTGTGTAATATGAACGTAAGAGGTGGAAATTAGAAGTGAAGATTACGAGGATAGGACGGGTAGGTAACTAGTCAATATGGGCTTTTCCGTCGCACAGAGTTGTCCACCAAAATCAAATTCACGCGAATGGTTTCGTCAAACTCTCTTTGATTCACAGCCATCTCTACCACCGCCACCAAGGGAGTGATAGGGAATGGGGAAAGAGGATGACGATCCCGATGCTGGGATGCGAGCAGGTGCCGACAACAACACGTAGGGAATAAATGTGATTCGACCCTCTGGACGTAGCAAGGCGGTTCTTGATTGTAAAGGTCTGAGATGGAGCTCGACAGAACATTTGCTATAAACGTAGCCATAGAGTAGCGATAGGCTTGCAACATTGCGTCCATCGGAAAGGGGCTGTAGGATGGAAAATATGTCATCTCCACAATGACACGTAAAAAGTTTGAAAGTGATGATTGGGCAGCGCAAACCAGATATAGCAGCAATATTCCATTTTTCGGCTGATCCAACTCTTGTTAAGATAAAGCTAGCCGGAGTTAGGTACTTTCTGGAGCGGTACAAGGAACCGACTACTTTTTGCAGTAGCTTTAACCATGCTTCGCATATACAAGTTCCATTTAAGGTCTGAAGTGAGCTTGAATCCCCAGAGAATTTCCAGGCAAGAAGCTTTATTAATGTACAACCGCCCATAATGACGAGAGAAAACTGATGGGAGAGCAGAAGGAAAATATTAGTAGACATCGTATTTGCCAAGAGGACAGAGCTGCAGAGCGCAACATGAGTCCGCGACGAAGGTTAGGAAGAGATCAAGTAGAGAAGAGTCAGAATTATTGGGGAAACGCGATAATCCCCTGAATTCTAGTAGCATTATTCCCTTGCTTGGGGTGAAACGATTAAAAATCTCAGGGTTTGTTTTGTTTTGATGAAACGTTACCAGCAATCAGAAAGAGGCAGCTGAAATTTCTAGAACACATAATGAGGAAAGAATGTCAAGAGAATTTAACGCTCTCAGGACATAATGAAGGATATATCGAGGTCAAGGGAAGCAGCGGCAAACACTAAGTAACCTACTTAATTGTGAATAGTTGTCAGAACTAGTTTATTTAAGTAGTACTGTGAATAAAAAGCACTCCAAAACAAAGGTTGTTTAAAAATGTTAAAATAGCTACCTCCGATGCGTATTCTATATGCCGTGTCCCTTCAGGACGTGGGTGAACATAGCCCTCTACAACTTCCAGTGCTTTATAGCACTTAGCAGTGTTTGTTTTGTTACTACCCCTCCCATTCCCTGTTTTGCCATCCGTTTACACAAGCGTATTAGGATATGACGATAAACTGCATCCGCGTCCTGGGTAAGACGATAAACTACGTCGAACAGCAAGGCCTCTGATCAGGAGGTTTTGAGGAGTGTGGAACTACCTCTTAATTGTTGGTGTTCTCAGGTCCACCCTGACCCGTAGTGGTAGCACCTGTTAGGGTCCCAGCTATGGGTAAATAGTTAACCCCCAAACTGGGGTCAAAACACTATGAAAGTGTGAAAATAGGTTTTAATACCAGAAATACTTTGTAAAAAAATTATTACCAGCAATACATTTTTGAAGAAAAGTTATTGCCAGCAATACATTTTTGAAAAAAAATTATTACCAGCAATAAAAATCTTGTCTGCATTAAATAACCCATTGAGGTTGATATGCCGTTAAACAAACCAAGCAAAATCAAACCAAGCGTGTTAGGTAGGTTATTTTCTGCTTCTCTCTGTGCTTCTTGCTTTCAATGTTCCGTGAATGTCAAATTCGAAATTCCTTTCTTCATTAGGTATTCAAAAAATGTCAACTCTTTAATACAAGGGAAGTTTTCTGGTTAATTTGTAGTTTAGCACCCGCGCTCAGTTCGCATTAAAAATTTTCAGAATATTTACATTTAGGTGTAAATGTACATGCTTCATCGAATCTGGCTTGATAAATTTGATAAAATCTACCGTTTTGGAGTTATCGACAGCAGTAAGAATTCGGATTCATTCGCGTCGCGGCAGCCATTACAGGCGTTGTTTGCATACATACGATGCGGATAGCTTAGAGTAATATACACTTGATTATTGCGCACACAACGCACAATTGAGCGTGTGTGCGTAAATAGTTCTCTTGCGCACTAATTGAGAAGTTGAGACGTTTCTTCTTTTGACGACAATTTTCGTGCGACCGGAAATAGACTAGACAATGGAAGATTTTTTTTGTCTCAACTCAGATTCACTACTTGATACTGTGCCGCCTCATATTTATACAGAAAGCTCGAACAGATGTGTAGACAACAGTCTCCGCACACATATTTTGCAGAAATAGGTTAAATTCTATTTGAAAGCGTCTTATTTATATGCGGCATCCATTGGTATCGAGAGACCTTGGATCAGCGCCCCAAAAGTTTTGCCTCAGCTAGTGATGGCGTTGCAGCATGTTATCGCTGTACAGACCCACACGGGGGTGACAATCTCGATTGCAACGAATTCACGTGAAGACGCTCTCCGCTGATGTGTACTTTATTTCCGTCAACGACTCCTCTCCTTGGCGATAAGCCTTTATTTCTCCTCTCCTCGCTTAAGACCTCGGTGTAAATCGCGTCTCCAGCGTAGGTGATCGTTGGTGACATCTTCCCACTTCTCGATATCCATGTTCATTCCCCGCAGGTCCCTTTTGCAAACATCCTTGAAGCGAGATGAGGTTGCTCTCGTGCCTTCTTACTGGTTTTACTTAAAGCGTATAAATTTCCGATAACTTAATAATTATATATGCTTAAAAGCTGAAATTTTGCAGATCCAATAATTTGATATATATTTTTTAAATGTTGTGTAAATTTTATCTTCCTCTGAACATTATAAGGTAAATTTTATTTTAAGTTTGTGTCCAGTCAGTAGGGATCTTGTATTTTATTAATAACGAATTAAAAGCTGCACTCCGTGCGGACTTTTGAAAGAGGGTTAAATGGGCCTCCCATCCCAAAGGAAAGGGATCTCTGGTCCAGCTTAGAAAACTGCAATAATAATTTTGAAGAAATAACTTTGAAATTCTCAATTCACTCCATGTAACTTCAAACCCTCCCTTTAACTCTGATTCGGCCTATAAGTCCAATTCCGTCCAAAAGACCGATTTGAACCGAAAGTCCGATTTGGGCCGAAATCCCAAACAGGCGTAAAATTGAGTTCTTCAGATCACAAACTCTGTGGAATTTCAATTGAGTTCTTCAAATCACAAACTGTGCGGAACTTCAAAACCTTACGTCACGAAACTTCTCATGTTAACTCTGATTCCTTGGCATTTTGAAGAAATAAAATTGATTTCCTCGATTCACAAACTTTTGGAGATATTTTAAACTGAATTTAAAACAAACATTTTTAAATTCACAAAGTTTTTGTGTTACGTTAAATTCAATATAAATTAAAAACTTTTAAAATTTGAATTTTTAACTGTTACCTATTCATCCGGTCAAAAAATCCCAATGCTGGATATTCAAGCACCAGATGAAGAGCAGATTTTCAATTCCGGGATCATCCTGATTCCAAAAAAGGTATATGTCTATGTAGATAAAGTTTGGTCCGAGTTAGAGGAGTTTCAGATATACGGAATGGTCAGACAGAAATTGCCGCTCATTTAATTAGATTTTCAATAAAAATAAGTTTTTATTTTGTCTGAAACTGATTAATTAACTGAATATTTTAATAATGATTCCACTATGATTTGAATCTGATTAATTTTTTCCTTTTCCCAAATTTGATTTATAGAATTTTTTAAAGTTTTTCTTCACAAATAAATTTTCTTGTATAATGTGTAAATCAATCTACATGTGTATACTTGTATATCCAAGGGATTTTATAGAAAAAAAAGTTCATCTTTGTCTCTTCATTGCCTTTCATAATTTCTTTGATCATTTAAAAGAATCTGAATAAACGGAATGTCGTTGGAAAGATATATACAAATCTTTATTTATATCCATATATCCAAAATACATTTTTGTTTACACTGAAATATCACTCCACTGTTTTATTAATTTGTAGATCATTAAGGTCTGAAAGTTACTCTCACTTTTGTGGGAATACCTTTGAGAAATGTATGAATCCGTCTCTTCTCCTCTTTAGCGACATCAGATCCGGTGCATTGGAATAGAGAGAAATCTACCAAAAAGCTAAGCAAAGTATTAGGAAACAGGAAAATTTTGTTAAAATCAAAGAAAAGAGTACTTATTTGTTACGTAATACCAGTTCTTCTATATGGCAGTGAATTTTGGATAATCTGATGATGAAGAATAGACTTGAGGTAAGAGAAATGTGGTTCTACAGAGGGATGCTGAGAATACCATGGAACGGACATATGAGTAACAACGAAGTTTTAGAGAAAATATAAACAAAAGGGCATTTATACTTAACATAGAAAAGTTGAAAGTTTTAGGATGCATAATGAGGAAAGAATGCTTGGAAAATTTAACACTCATGGGACAAACTGAAAACAATTAAAACAGAGGAATACGCGCACAGCCTACCTAACGTAAATGGATGGCAGTGCAGGGTTTAGAAGAGATAACAAAAAGACAACATTTACTAAGAGTTACAAGGGATAGGAAATTGTGAAGAGCCATGATCGCCAACTTTCTGAAAGGACACGGCACATAGAAGATTCATTCATTGGGTATATCGTATTTCATTACTAAATTTCAGTCTGGGGAGGTTTTTATTTTGTCTTAAATTGGTTAATTAGAATCACACTCCTCCCCGGTTTTTTTGAACAGGAGTAGATTCATCTCGTGTTTCCTATTTAGGATCGGGTGTCCGGTTCCTTTCTAAAGTTTTTTTTTACGTTCTCTTTCACTCCCGATAGCTCCTTGCATCTTAGTGGTGTTATCGCCTTGAATGGTGTGAATTGAGTAACAAAAATGTTTGAATAATGTGTCCTCTATAATTTCAATCTGTATAATTTGTTCATTTTACCAAATCTTAATTTATTGAGATTTTAAAAGTTTTTCTTCAAAAAGGCATCACGAGTCCGAGATTAAATAATATTAAGAAATTCACGCTTCTACAAAATAGTGGTGACCTGAGTCGAACACAAAGTTGATACTAACGGCCAACTACAAACAACTTTTTCGTAAAAGCTCAGTTCAAAACAATGATAAGCACAATGTGTCGTAAGCACAGAAACATATCAAAAGCAAAATTAATATTCATGTGCGAAAAGACACAAAAAATTGCAAGGAGCGTTTTCAGCTATGCAAATAAATGAGAAACTAAATACTGCCTAGGTTGTAGAAAATCTCTCAACTGAGACAGTTATGAAGATCAATGCGTGTGAAGCGGACTTTCTCGAAGAAAGCGTTCGTTTGATACTTTAACGGCTACCATAATAAAACATTATCACATAATAATTCTGCTTGTCCCACGCTGCGTTAGTTCGCACGACCGTTACGCTCTGCCAATAGCTCATAAATAATGGACTATCCAGTTTTGACCGCTTGAAAACACGGAAATGACATGTGAGAGACGTTATTTGGTTTCAGTGAGAAAAGAAAGAATGGAAGATAGAAGTGTTTAACGTTTGTTTCAGTAAGATAGAAAAAGTTGTTAATTTCAAATCTTTTCCTTTGTACCCACTTCTTAAAATAATGACCAGCATTTATATTTATAATTGTTATTGCAATATAATGTTAAAGTTCTTAAGCTCAAAAATTTAACGATGCGGAAGGGGAATTTCTACGTATATTTTATTGTCATAGAATACACCTTGATCTTATTTAATCATTAACTTAAGAATTAAGATTCATCAGAATATTAAAATAGGAAAACCGTGAAATTTTCACGGGTCTTTCTAGTAATGAATTATTATTGCGATAATTATTAGCATAAAACAAAACTGGACGATAAAAACCATCACATTTGTATGAAAAGTCGTTTTGGGTAGAATCCCAGGGCAGAAAATATTTTACGAAGATCATGACTAGAAAATTTACCAACAAATGCTACAATCATCCTTGCGTAACAACCGGGTTCTATAATGAGTCAGGTTAGTGGGGAAGTTTGAGAAAAGAATAAGAATTGCCCAAACATATATATATCAAACATAAGATTTATTCTATTGAGAAACAATTTACAACGTACACAAAACTTTTACCTTTTGCGAATGCTTTTTGTTATACAACGATAGAAGTTCTGCCTTCGAAAAGTTCTGGCATATGGTTTCGGAAGAGAAATATTTAAGTCCTTGTTGCCTGCCTACGTCCTGGAGGCTAAAAGGGATCGAAAGATTCATATCTCCTGTAGCTGTTATTTATAAATGTCATATTTGAAACTGTGATTATAAATTACATAATTGTCATCTGCATTTAAAAAAAATATTTTCTCAAATTTTTAGACTTTTTAAAGCTGTTTTTAAACATTTTTTAAGAACTATTTTTGGGAGATTTTTTTTTTTTTTCGGAGGTATATGCACAAACGCTGCGGAATAATTATTTATCTTAAATGAAGAATACACAAATATATGCTTTTATTAATTTACGTAAATTTTTTATCTTAAATTATAAATGTATATACCCGTTTGTTCTTTATTTAAAAGAAATCTTTTTATAACAAAAATCTTGTTCTCAGGAAGAAGGTAACACGTGTCTACACTGCAATTAAAATATTGTCCTATTCTATTCAACACATCTACAATTTGATGTGAGAGTTCGCAGAAACTACATGGGGTCGTATGCATTTAAACCTTAGACTTTTTAAAGCTGTTTTTAAACATTTTTTAAGAACTATTTTTGGGAGATTTTTTTTTTTTTTCGGAGGTATATGCACAAACGCTGCGGAATAATTATTTATCTTAAATGAAGAATACACAAATATATGCTTTTATTAATTTACGTAAATTTTTTATCTTAAATTATAAATGTATATACCCGTTTGTTCTTTATTTAAAAGAAATCTTTTTATAACAAAAATCTTGTTCTCAGGAAGAAGGTAACACGTGTCTACACTGCAATTAAAATATTGTCCTATTCTATTCAACACATCTACAATTTGATGTGAGAGTTCGCAGAAACTACATGGGGTCGTATGCATTTAAACGTTTTGAAATGCAACCATTTAATTATAATCTATCACAAACAAACGTTGAACTTTTAGATTAATTAGCGACAGGTTTATTTGGTTAAACGTGAATACAGAAATACGTAGATAAGCTCAACATTATTAATAATGCCAGAAATACAAAGTAAATATACACACATGGGCACCGCCAGGAACATTTTCGATTTACTAGCATATACTTATCGTTAGACACTTACTATCATCAAAAGGATTTCGTCATCATCAATCCCTTGCTTGCTTCAATCGTCGGGGGTACCTGAAGACATAAGAAACAGATAACCTCCTCCAGAATGATCTGTTGGTAGTGGCTCTCAGGAGTTCCAGCATTGTCATGTCCATCCACTCTTTGATGTTGTCTGGCCAGCTCTTGCGTTACCGCTCCAGCTTACCCCGGCCTTCAACAGGGCCTTGAATGATCTTATAGAGGCTGTTATGACGTGTGACGTGGCCAAACCATACCATCTTTCGATGTTTAATAGTGGCGATGAGATTCCTGTTGGCCCACAAGACTTTTGACCATACTCTGTACATACTCATTGGTTTTGTGCTCCCAGTAGGAGATGCGGAGGAGCTGTTTCAAGCATTTGTTCTCGAACGCTTGGATCTTTTTTCCTGTCCCAACAAAAAGTGTTCGTCTCACACTATATGCAGTAAATCAGGCCTTGCTGTTCACCCGCGAAAACATGTTGCAATTGATCCTCAGACACACGAGGGAAATGGCTCAGCCATATGTTTTATCTGTCTAAGAGTTTGCAAAATACCTTCTGGCCTCGGGAGATACAAGCGTGTCCATAGAAGTTGCGCACCTTATTATTTTACTGAGACCTCATTTACCGCCCGTGACGAAAGAGTCCACCATATATACTAAATAAGATGTATTTCGGCCGCAACAGTTCTTTCGAACGTATTTGGTTGAATAATATCGACATGTTCAATTTTTTACTGACCTTTTCAAATTTCCGAATTAGTTGTTTTATGTAATCGGTAAATTTACCAAACTTCCTATTTATTTTTTATTTTACTTTTTTCCCCTGATACACATAAAATACACATAAAAGATCCAGTTTTGGCTGTTTAAATGACGTCATCTTGTGGGACTTGAATTTGTTTCCACCCAACGTGAGAAAGCCGGTATTAACAAAAAACAGTTACATAAGCCTGCAAAAAACACTTGAAAACGAATGTACATAGATTTGAAAGTACTCGGAGAAAAAATAAAATTAAATAAAAATAAATATGAATTTTGAAAAATTAGGAAATTTGAATAAGTTAATAAAAAAAATTGTCATAGATAGAACTTGTAGATATTATTTAATAAATTATATATATATATATAACGTGTGTGTGTGTTTAATAAAGATCACGCAAGGCAGTAAAGTCACTAAGACACGAGGGGTTACTGGGTGTGGAAGAAATAGAAAACAGAAACATTACTAAGCAGCGAGGACAAAAGAAGAGTAATCAGGAGGGCAGTAGATAGCGATTGACATTGCATTTAATATTTTTAAAGATTAAAGTTGGCGGAAAGAATGAAGTTGGCAGGGAGTTCCACAAGTGAGAAATGTAAGAAACTGTTAGCATAGAACTTACGGTTGCATCTAGCCAGCTCAGTTGTGAATTGATGAGACCTCTTCGTAAGTCTAGTACTTCGCTTAAATTCATACAGTCTAGATACCACACTGAAGAGCTCACCCGAACAATTACCACGAAAGTCTTTGTAGAAAAGGCACAGGGGCGTAAATTTATGTCGGTGGCAAAGTGACTGAATCCGAGCCGCCATGTCAGAAGCAATAATATTGCCGAATCTTCTTTGAATTTTATCAAGGAGCTCTAGATATATAGTAGGAGCACCGAGTCGTATGTGGCAGCAACACTCTAAGCATGGGCAAATGGTAGCCTTATAGATATGCAAGATAGATTCTGGAGAGAAAAATTGTCGCGCACGACATAGTGAACAAACGTTTTTAGTCTACACTGAGGTCAACACCGAGCAGCGACAGTCTGTTTCATGCTTGAACGCAATATTCTATATCTACATACGCTCTAACCTTGATATTAAGCACTTACACACATAAATGCATACCGTACAACTATATTTTTATAACATATACAGCATCTGCTAAAATTTAAAATCCACGGAAAAACTTGTATATATATATATATATATATATATATATATATATATATATTGTAATACTACAAAAACTTGTATATACATATTGTAATACTAAATTTATTCAGACATCACAATATATATACAAGTTACCTTTGGACTCAACAATCACAAGAGAAGCTCAAATTGGAGACCTTTAGTTTCCAGACATTTATTAGTTCAGCGAACTGCTGCTTAGGCAACGCTGGCTAAAGTGTCCCGTGGGATTGCTGCACGTGCATTTTCAATTTTTTGTCTAAGGGCTGCTAATGTGGTCGATTTTCTTCGATACACAACATTCTACTGTAAACAGTTATCGTAATTTGATAAAACTACGAAAGACAAGTTTTTCCTTTTCTGAAGTGTGTATACATTTTTTTAGTGGACTCTCTAAGGGATAGATCGATCGATCGATAGATAGTCTGCATGAGAGACAGTGAGAGAGAGAGAGAGAGAGAGAGAGAGAGAGAGAGAGGAGAGTCTCAATTCTCTTCATCTGTAAGGAAACTCTCTAGTATTCACTGCCATATAAGAGGAGAGATATGCCGTAGTAGATCAGCATTTTTTCCATTATTTTTAACAAATTTTTTTTTTGTTGATATTTTATATATTAATATTATCTTTAGTTTCTAGAAACCTCTTCCGCTATTCTAATACGCCTTAGGATTTCTATCATGTTTTTCATCGTCTTTTTTCACACTACCTAGATGGGAACTTTTTGAAGATAATATAATTCAACACGATATTCTACAACAATCAACAACCTGAAGAATAAAATGTTACAATTAAGATTCGTACCGATAAGAGAGATCCCAGGGTTTTATCCTTGGACGTAACTTGTTTCTTATCTTCATCAACGACCTTGCCGATGTCATCAGTTCCCCAGTTGGTATTTATGTTGGTGATACAATTATTTACTCCTGTCTTAATACTAAGTACGATAGGTCCGACAAATTAAAACTGGCGGCTGCTCTCGAAAATGGCTTCCAATCAGTTGTTAACTTGGACAAGAAATAGCTTGTAAATGTTAACGCCTCCAAAACGAAACCGCTGTCTTTTCATCGTCATAAAGAGCCCTTTTTGCATTCTATCATCATGGCTGATGCTAACCTCCAAGGAGTAATTCATTGCGCCTTCTTGGCCTCACGATTTCCCCCGACATGAAATGCTAGGTCTGGGATTGCTGGGAGTGAAAGTGAATGAGAAGACTTCTCTGGGTGGACAGGACAACAAAAGAACAGGTTTCAGGAAGACAAAAACAACGATTGACACTGCATTTAAATTTCTGAAGATTTTAGATGACAGGGAAACAAGAAAATGGAAGAGAGTTCCAAGTATAAAATTGCATACAAAATATTTAGATTTCGGCATTAAATAACCCATAGAGGTTTTGATATGTCGCCAAACAAAATCAACCAACCAACGAAGTTTTGAAGATGGTATCAGAAAAAATGTTAGGTTTTGGTTTCGGTTATGTTGTCAGGAGTTTCTGTTTGATAATTTGGCGTTTTGAAATCCTGTTGTTCCCAGCTGCAAATATTAATTGTTAAGATTGCCCCCTTGTCTCTGTGACTATTCTGAAAACGCGTAAATAAATTGTGATTCTTACTGGAAAGCGACCATTTTTTTATTTAGCACGCCAGGATCACTCAGTTACCATTTTAAATTATCTCGAGATGGAATTCCAGCTCTCAGATTGGTAAAAAATATTCCAAAGGATGAGTTTTCCTTCTCAATTCTTTATTCCCAGTATATTCTGTTCTGAGCCAAACACAGTGTCGCCACAAATAGGCTCAAATTAAGGCATCTCGAGAAAAAGCCGTCTGACCACTTCATTGGTTATTGAAGTCTTCGCTTTTGAATAGAGGTAAGAGGCATATTGTTACATTTTTTTCACATTAATATTAATAGTATATCACTGTGTGTGTGTGTGTGTGTGTGTGTGTATTTGCAACCGATGTGAATGAGAAATCAAAACCAAGAACTTAAATGTGTATCTCCTTATCTACCTGGATGTACGGTAGTATGATCATTTCAAGTATTTTCGTCTGTTTTGCACTCGAGAGCTATCTTAAAAACACTGAATAGCATTCATCTTTCAAGCTTCTTTGCAGAAATAATCATAAAGAAAAGACAACGTGCTTTATTTAATGAACTCTCTCTCTCTCTCTCTCACACACACACAGACGTTATCATTCAAAGTAAATCAGAGCGTAACTAGACCAAGAATATAGATTCTTAGAAGATTGCCTATTTATGAATAAATAAATGATCTTAAATGAGTTTTATTTGGGCGGTTGTGTGTATGTTTTACATTTTTGTCTGCTTGAATCGGGCACATGTATTCATATGGCATCACACAAGGGTGTTTTAGGCACTATCTATTAAAAAGTCTATTTGAAAATGATAAATGGCGAGAAATTCTTTCTTTTTTTCTCCCTCTCATTTTCACTCACGCTCTGTGTGTGTATGTGTGTGAACGCGCATGCGCCTCTGGCTATCTAGTTTATTTACTGTCATAGTTACAAAGCGTTTGTAAAAGTATGAACAGCATTTTCAAATTTATCGTAATTTAACTTCTTTTAATACCCAAAACGCTGAATAGTTTAAGCATAAATCGATATCTGTTTATTGACCATTTTCTTTCCTGATAAAGAAAGTGCTTTTTTGTTATTAGATTGTAAAGCAAGTCCTGTCGCAGTTTTTGACTTTCTGAGAGAGAAAAAATACCCAACTGAAATTTGTCAAAGTATCGTTGGAATATCTGAGCTCTTAAAGCTTCATTTCCATAGACAACAGGAATATTTCCTGTCACTGCTGTTGTTGAAGAACCTTTTTGGAATTCATAGTGTCTGATATATAAATAATCCAGAGTGGTCATCCCTTGTTTTGCTACTCTCCTCTTTGAGAGAGCTATTTCTGTTTACTGGGACTATTCCAGCTGCAGTTTTTGCCCACAAAGAAAAAAACATAGCACGTAGACTCAGTAAGAAGTCATACAGCGATACTTAAATACCAAGACTGTATATATATTAGTGCTACTAACCCGCATTCCTGGATCTTCTAACCCGTATTACCAGTTTGTATTATTAAGTTAATACATTTATTTTCCTTATCCATTCCTGGCGTTTGTTATTCATTGATATCGGATTCATCCCGGAATCCACAACAAATTGGCGACGAGGATATTCGAACTCACACGGGAAGAAAACAAATTCTCCCTCGTTGTCCACAACAAATTGACGACGAGGTATTCGAACTCACACAGAGAAAAAAAACAAAACAAAAGTCTCCTTTGCCGTTTTTTGCCAGTGTCCACAACAACTTGGCGACAAAAGATTTACGAGGACTAAAATACGGAAAAGCGAGTTTTTTGTAAGACTTTTATCATGGAGGATTTTTAAAATATTTAGTAGAACTTGTAAAATACCAAAATGAACAACAATTATAACTCCAGGAAATAATGGAAGAAAAATGCCAAAAACAATTACTACAAACGCAGGAACTAATATTAAAGGTAGCGAGTAACAAACAACAAAATATCGAAAAAGAGGCGACTTTTTCCCAAGACGCAGTGTGGAATACGATAGAAACATTCAATTACTCCCTAGAACAGGATAAAAATTTCGGGGATTATTTTAGACGCCACGAAGACCTCTTTAACATCGATTGTCAAAACTGGACAGAAGCAAAGACGCTACGTCTGTTGCTCAGAAAATTAGGAACAGAGGAATACACAAAATTTGTGGATTACATTTTGCCAAAAAAGACGAACGAATTAACGTTTGACGAAGCAGTTACATGTCTTACAGAGCTTTTCAGTCCAAAAACGTCACTCTTTCACAAGAGGTGGAAATGTCTTAACCTTGTAAAGGGCGAAAATGAGGACTATTCCACGTTTGCCGCAATCGTGAATAAACATTGCGACGACTTCAAGTTGGCAGAATTAACACCGGACAATTTCAAGTGTCTCATCTTTGTTCAAGGGTTAGTTTCAGCAAAAGATAGTGAAATGCGTAAAAGAATGCTTTCAAAACTACAAAATGAACCTGGACTGACACTACAACAATTATCAGAAGATTGCCAAAAATGCCTGAGTATAAAGAAAGACTCGAAGAACATTGAGGAGTCAGGAGTATCACGTATACGTAAGTTAAACAAAAGTTTACGTTCTTCACCCTCCGCGGAAGGAAAACAAAAATTCTATAAGGGAAAAAGTACAACATATAGGGCAAATTATGACGAAAATCGAAGCAAATATAAGCCCCCCCCCATCTGCATGTTATCGATGTGGAGGACTACACTGGAATAAGGATTGCCGTTTTAAATATAAAAACTCTCTTGTGTGTGGAAAAATGGGGCACAAGGCATCCCAATGTAGGAACAGAAAAGCTACTAGTAGAATAAGAGCTACTAGGATGCATGACGAAGACAATACGAACATAAGGAAATATGTGGAACATGAAATCTTAAATAAAACGATAAAATTGCAACTAGACTCGGGTTCCGATCTAACGATAATTAACCGACAGACATGGAAAACGCTTAACAGACCAACCATGTTACATACACAAAAGATTGCTAAGTCGGTGACAGGAAAGCGTATAAAATTCGAAGGAGAAATAATCGTAAATTTTAAATTTCACGGGAAAACAAAAAAACTCAAGATATATGTAATGAAAGATACAGAAAATCTAGTGGGTACAGACTGGATGCAAAAATTCGACGTTTGGGACCTACCTATCAGCTCATTTTGCAAAAAGTTAGACAGTGAACCATCAGATGCAACAAAGTTAAAGGAAGAATTACATAATCAATTTCCCGAGGTATTTGCGAGCGGGTTGGGACGATGCAACAAATTTACAGCTAGAATTGAATTAAAAGAAAACGTCCAACCAGTTTTTAAAAAGAAGCGAAACGTACCGTTTGCTACTATAGAAAAAATCGACAAAGAATTAGAGAGACTTGAACAAACTGAGATCCTTTCAAAAATAGAGTTTAGTGAATAGGCAGCACCAGTGGTCTATGTAAAAAAGAAATCAGGAGAAATCCGTGTATACGCAGATTTTTCGACGGGGTTAAATAAGGCTATAAAAGACCATCATTACGCATTACCGAGCCCAGAGGAAATATTTACAAAGCTCAACGGCGGAAAGATATTTTCCAAAATAGATCTAAGTGAGGCTTACCTGCAAATCCCAGTACAAGAGAGTACGAAAATTCTATGTATTAATACGCACAAAGGGTTGTACAAATTCAACAGACTACCGTTCGGGGTAAAATTTGCACCAGCAATTTTTCAGAAGACGATGGACACAATGCTCACGGGCCAGAATTTTGCGACCGCTTATCTGGATGACATTCTAATTAAGAGCGACAATGCTGAAGAGCACACATCGCACATAAAGGATGTTTTCAGAAGACTTCAGGACTTTGGGTTTAAAGTAAAAGGAAAAAAGTGTGATTTTTTTCCTAAATGAAATTAAATACTTAGGCCAGATAATTAATGAAAGTGGCAGGAAACCAGACCCAGAGAAGGCATCGGCAATTAAAAACATGCCTGAACCAAAAAACGTTGCAGAATTACAAAGTTTCCTGGGCCTAGCTAACTACTATGGCGAATTTATTGATAATATACATAACTTGAGGGCCCCACTAAATGAGTTACTAAAAAAGGAGAATAATTGGAATTGGACAGAAGACTGTAAAAAAGCGTTTATGGAAATAATACAAAAATTAACTTCGGAGCTAGCACTGACACATTTCGATCCCGAATTAGAAATCATTATTGCAAGTGACGCGAGCTCACATGGGGTAGATGCGTGTATTCTACACAAGATGCGGGACGGTACAAAGAAACCCGTTGCGCACGCATCTAGATCCTTATTACCGGCGGAGAGAAACTATTCACAGATCGAAAAGGAGGCATTAGGCATAATATTTGCAATAACTCGTTTTCCCAGATATATTTATGGGAGAGAGTTCACGCTCCAAACGGACCACAAACCCCTTACGATTTTCGGTTCAAAGAAAGGTCTACCAGTCTATACAGCGAACAGACTTCTAAGATGGGGAACTGTGTTACTAAACTACAATTTCAAACTTGAGTTCTTACCATCAAAGAAATTTGGGCACACTAATGGACTGTCGCGATTAATACTGGCGAAAAGCGAACCGTTGGAAGACTCGGTAATAGCGGCATTACAAGCTGAAGATGAAATCAGTAAAGTGTTATACAATACAATAAAGGAACTACCGGTGACTTTGCTAGAGATAAGAGAAGCGGAAAAGATGAATTTATTCAGAATAGCAAGAAAAAAAAATAGAAGAGAAGGAAAGGAATTTAGCAGACAGCTTCTCAATCTGTGACTACATATTATTGTATAACGAGAGAGTGGTAATACCGAAGTCGCTACGAAGGTGAATCTTGAAAGATTTTCATTTTGGACATCCGGGAAAAACTGGATGAAGGCACTTATGAGAAGTTTTGTCTACTGGCCTAACATGAACGATTGTGACGTCCTACATATGGCAGCTGCTTATCCAGGGTCTTGTCTTGTCCTGGTAGCGGCGCCACTTGAGACACTGACTCCGAGTGGGTGGTGTGATTCTGTAATCACGACACCGTATGTGAGTCAGTCTAACCCTGGGACACCCGCTGAAGTCCTGATCGCGACGACAGATGTGACACTCTAACTCTGCTGGTTACCACGGCATCGGATGTGAGATTCTAATTCTTGTCTTGGTCGCGATTGATGCCTGGTTAGATACGGCATTAGCCTTGTCGTCCCCAGCTCGCCTCCAACGTCTGGTTACCGAAGCAACTACTTTGATCTCGGTCCAACCTACCCACGTTGTGATTTGATCTTAGGTTGTCGAGATCAATCAGGCGTCGGGCCGTAGTGCGAGCCGAATCCGGATCAAAGGTGATGCTGCACAAATGAATGTAGAAGAAAAAAAAATTAAGGAACAATTCAAGGAGTTCGAATGTTGTTAAGGAATAACAATTTACTTTCTATCTGTTTGTTGGATACAGGAGTGCGTCTCTCTCTCCCAGCCCACGTCTATGGATTGTGACACTTTTGCGTTTCTTAGCGAGTTTTGGTATCTTAAGTTGTGTTTCAGTAAACGGCTTTTGGTATCTTCAATCGATGTCTGTTAAAACTGGCTTTGGTGGAAAAATCTAAGTCGGACTTCACTAAACTGTTCTTGGCTAGAAGTCTAAGTCGAAAGGCGTTATTCTCTAACTCGTAACTTCCAACTCACTCGAAATTTTTGGAACTGCGACTGCAACTCCAATTGCAACTGTCTGGAACTGACTGAACGCCCGGGGACCTTCGTTTATATGAACGTCGACCAAAACCCGGTGTGGGGCCGGACGCGGTCTGGGTTCTTCCATAATTTCAAATCCCCAATAAGGATTTTCTTTGTTTTCGGACAGGAAAATTTATCACTTCCCATTTTTGGAAATCTATCGCTCTTTGTTTAGAGGGGTTGCCCCCCCCACCATTTCGTGAGGAGAGGTCGGAGGAGAATCATCCCCGTAGGCTTATCCTTCCTCACATTGGTACCTCACACCAACCTCCTCGTGGGCGTCAACAATTTTCTCTTTCTTTACCATATTTTTCATCTCTGCCTCTCACTTCATGCTACCCTGGTGTGGGTGTGGCTAGGCTGGTGTTAGCTTACATTGACACTCCGAGGGTAAAGAAAAGGAATTATTTTCTCGGAACTTTTTCCCGTCATCATTCAAGATTCTTATGAATCTCACATTGCCATAATTAAAAAAAATTCTTTTTCGTTATCGGTCAAAATACTTTTAGACCTCACAGAGTGTGATCGTTAAATTCCTTTATCTAACTTTAGGCATCTGGTAATTGTCCAGCGCATTTATTGGTGATTCTTTAACTATTGCAATCAACTTGTAACTGGGTGGTTGTTTTCATTTGACGAGCAAAATCTTTTTGCTTTTCTCGTTTCAACTGCCCAGGTGACCATTTCTGGCGACAGAGATTGCCGTGTACAGCTTGCCGTCCATATCAATGCTTTTGGTTCGCTTAATTCGATTAATTCCGTCTTTCTTGTTAACCGAATTCCGTTGACCCCCTTTTTCCACACGCAGTTGACCGACAGTCGAAATTTCGAGTGTCAGCTATGCGTGTGGTCAAGACCGTTGCTCTTATCAGTACTTTAATTAATCTTGACAGACCCGAGATCCGTCTTACAACTTTCCGTTTTCTTGCGAGAGAGGAAAAACAATTATATCTCGCATCGCAAATGAAAACAAATAAAAACAATCTTTTACCCATTCTTTGTTTGTAAAAAGAAACAAATAATGTCGCTCAGTATGTCTTTCGATCTATCCATTACTTTAAGTAATTCCCGTTATTAATCTCTGTGATTAATTAATTAATCAATTAACCACCGTAGCTAAATAGTGCCACACGATGTTATTACGCAAATGGTGGAAAGTTGTAAAGGCTGTGCTGCTGCGGCGAAAGCGCCACCGTCTATACAAAAGCCATGACCTAAAGTTGACAGACCGTGGTCCAGAATCTACGTGGATTACACAGGACCCATAGAGGGTTACTACTACTTAATAACAGTAGATAGTTTCAGTAAATGGCCTGAAGTTTCCAGATTCAAATATCCGACGACAGAAAATACCATAAACTGTATACACGAATTATTCGCCAGATTCGGCGTCGTGGATTGCTTGGTAACTGATAACGGTACACAATTTACCTCCAGTGACTTCAAAGAATTTTGTGAGACATACCAAGTAAAGCATATCAAGATAGCTCCGTACCACCCGAGGTCGACCGGACAAGCCGAAAGATTCGTAGACACATTAAAAAGAGCTTTAAAAAAAGCCGAAGATGTACCGACGGAAAAAGCGATACGGCAGTTCCTCCAAGTATACAGAATAACACCTAACGGGAACACACCATCTGGTCTTTCACAAGCGGAATTGATGTTTGCCCGGAGAATACGATCTCTGTTTGATAAATTACTGCCAAACAAGAAAAAAAAACAGTATACACCTATTGTACCAAAGAGATCATTTAGACCAGGAGAACGAGTTTACTTTAGGATATTCAGAAACAATATGGCTTACTGGGAGCCTGGCACAATAATTAACAGACTGGGAAATGTGATGTACACAGTACAAGGCGAAAAGTTTACCCATAGAAGACATATTGATCAAATACAAAAAAGACAGGTTGAGGAGCCAAGCTCGTCACCAGCAGAAAATGACGATGCAATGGACGCAATCTTTGAAGCTTTTGAGATTCAAAGACCACAAGAAGATACAGAATTTAGAAGGTCAAACTGGAAGAGAAAATCTACTGAACCTCTGAGAACTATAAGAGAAAAAAATACTAATTCCCTATCTAAGGAGGGGGTGTTAAGGGATCTCCCCTTTTCACACAAATGGACTCACCCAGTGTATACATATACTACTGCCAGTGAATACCCGAAAAGTCGAGACGGAACAACAGAAGAGTAGTAGAATTCAGTAGTAGTAGAGTAAGTCACACACAGAGACGGCGGCAAGCGTCACAGTTAGCGAGCACATAAACTCAGTAAGGAGTCATCCGCGATACTTAAATACCAAGACTGTATATATATTAGTGCTACTAACCTGCATTCCCGTATCTTCTAACCCGTATTACCAGTTTGTATTATTACGTTAATACATTTATTTTCCTTATCCATTCCTGGCGTTTGTTATTCATTGATATCGGATTCATCCAGGAATCCACAATATTCTCCAAGTAAAGGAATAAAAAAATCAAAAAATCATTTAGCCTTTAGCACTCTGCATCATTAATATTACTTCCCTTTCCACTGCATTCTTTTTCAAATCCTCTCAACTGCAGTATCCTTACTTTTAATTTCACTCAAAGCTGTTTTCTGTTAACATAGCAGGATATGACAACACAACTATGGAATTCATATTCATTCCCTTTCAGTGGCAGGATAAACTTTTTGTACAGAAAATGATGTCGCACACAGTGATAAAGGTTAAAAGTAATCTCTCTACGTCTGAAATGCTTTCTGAACGCGCATAAATGTCTGTTCTCAGTAACATTCCAAAATGGGACCGACTCTGTGCAACACGTAACAATATGCTTTGTAGCGGATCGTGGGCTTACGTGTTGTTAAATTAGGAACACGTGTGTTTATTCCTGCTAGAAGAAGGCCCACCACAAGAACATGGCTGACTCAGAGATTGAATCCACCATAAAGAAGTGTAAAGAAAACCAACAAGACCGATATATATATATATATATATATATATATATATATATATATATATATATATATAAACAAATATATGTATTAAACAACAGAATTTACAATGGACATAGACTAACATTTGTGTTTGTGTGTGAACTTAAAGAGTTTGTATTTTGGTGAATGTTCGTACGTACGTGTATATGTGTATAATGTTCACGGCGTCTTCCACAAATGGGAAGACGCAATCTTCTGCGAGAGCTTACATTGTAGATGTTCTCTGAAAATGAAGAAATGAAAAAGAGAACTAGGTAAGAAATCGCCCTGTATTTATAGTGTAGGGAGAGCGTCCCCTAGTGAACAATTTGGACAATTAAGGAGGAGTTAACTCCAACAACTTCGCTGTTTTACGAGAAATTGCAATAATAACTGTTTATCAGCTTATAATGCTTCGTTGATGTTTAAAAATAACAGAATTAATTTTAATTTACACTATTTACATTGTTCGGACTGTTGTCCTCATCTTTTTTTTATCATATTCACGACGTTTCGGCCGTTGTACGCTCCGACCGTCTTCAGGTGATTGGAATTTCGAACTGAATCCACCGCTGTTGACTGTTCTAATTTCACATGCCATGCGTCTTCCCGATGTCTCAGTATCAGTTAACTCCCTTTTTACTCAATTCTCGCATTTTCTCTTGTTAACCTCAGCTGTAGCCAGGTATTGAACTCACAACTTTTTGGATTCAACGAACTCTTTTATCCACTGAGCCATATGTGAATATGGCAACAAAATGAGAACAACAGTCCGAACAATATAAATAGTGTAAATAAATTACAATACCTCATCTCAGAAATATAGACAGACAATTTTAATTTTTTTTTTATTTTCTTCTTTCAACTGAAATGTTTTTGTAGGTCGAATACAAATTCCGGTCAAGTCTGTTGCTTTAATTCCGTGCAAATGCACTTGGGCGACGTGTGAATACATCTATTCTCCCAGACAGTATTTTTCTTTCATAATACTGCGTCTCTTCAATACTTAGACGATCATAAATATTCACAAACCTTGCTCTAATAGTTCAGTGTGTGCGTGTGTGTGTGTGGGGGGGGTACTGGCTGGTCACATTCAATACCTAAAAAAAAGAAACTAGTGACGAGTGGACCCTGAATTCTCGACTATCGCGATGAACAGGTATTCTCTCAGGGAGGCTCCGTGCCTTGTGAGTCTATTAGGACTTAAACTCAACTCAGACATCAAGCGGAACTCGGACATACGATTCATCGCTAAAGATGCTGGAAAAATGGTCGGTTCCTTGTACCTGACACCTCGTGCTGTCCTCTGCCTTTACAACAGCCAGATCAGGCCGAAAATGGAGTACTACTGCTACATATGGACAGGAGCTGCTCAGTCTTCACTTTCCAGATTCAACAGATTTTAAAAGCGTCTACTCAGCTTTGTGGGTGATTAATTATTTTCCACCCTACACCCCTTTTCTCCACAGACGAAATATCGCAAGCCTCTTGCTGCTCTATAGCTATTTCTATGGAAAGTGTTCAACGAAGTTTATTCCTTAGTTTCACCAGTTCTAACTTCGCGGCTAACACCAGCCATGTCACGCACATTGTAGCGAACCACCTTCATTCCCTTCGTATTTGATTGGTGAGATATAAGTTCTACTCGAGGAGCTTCTTCCCGCGAACCGACTGCCAAGATGTCGCTTCCCCGATTACTACAATCTTAACTTGTTCATGTCTGCGGTTAAGTGTTATCTTCCCATGAACTGTGCCTCTTATTGCGTAACTCTCTACCTCAAGTAGCTCCTGGGTCTTGTACAGCGTGAATATTAGTGTAAAATTGTAAAAGACTTCTTTTCTTTATCTATAGTAATTTTCTAAGCATACTTTCAGCCTTGTGCCACATCTAGTGAGGATCAAATTCAGTCGTAATTGATTCAGCGGGACAAGCTTGCTAACCATTACACCACGTCGTTTTATTTATGAATTGCCATGATTTCTTGTGAAACCCCATAGAGTAGTTTCCTGTTGCTTTCTCCACGGTTTGTAATTCTGAGTCATCTTTCTCCTAGACTAGCTACCACCCAAGGCTAGAGAATTCAGTCTGCCCCACTATTTAACCTGTAACTGGAGAATGATAGTTTCATGCCTTTTCGTAGGACATTTGTACAAAAATAACACTTGATAAGGCAGTAATTTGAACTTGTCGATTCCACTTTTCACAACGATAACCGTAACGTAACGTTGTATGTACATTCCTTCTTCCTGTATGGGTAAAAATAGCTGCGTAAACTGGGCTCTGTAGCCTTGGTAAGCCAGCTAGTCTAGGAGGATAACTCGCGGAAAAGATAACGATAAATTACTCCTATCTTTTCCAAGATGTCCTCGAAATTCAGATATTTTTTAAAAAGGAAGCTGTGAAGAGCCATAACCACCTATATCCAAAAGAGACATGAAATTTTAAAATAATAATGTTGTTACTCCCTCAATTTTTTTATTTATTTTCTTCGGGGAGCGGTTTTAAATCTTCGACTAATTTACAAAATTTTTTTTTTTTTTTGAACTGTTTAATGTTAAATGTGTGTTAAGAAAAGGAGTTGGAATGGAAAATTGTATTGAAAGGGAAAAAATCGAGGACAAACGGTTAGGAATTTTGAATTTCAGTTGCCAACGACGCACTCACACGCTCACGACAAGGATGGAAGCGAACAGGGTCGACTTCTTTAACTAAAATAACATCAGTAGCAGCAGCCACAGCAATTGCTTGGTTGGTTGGTAGATTTAGTAACCGCTTCAATTCAAATATGAAATACTAAACATTCTTTCCGACTCGTCCAATTTTTAACTGTCATCCGATAAGAAGTGTTTCTTCCACCCAATCCTAGAATTGTCAGTCATTTCAAATGTTAAAAAAAAACTGCCTTAACCGCTCGCTCAATAAGAAAATGACTTTTTTTATGGAATTTTTATTATTTGAAGTCCAATAGGAAAACTCAAGTAAAACCCCGAGAAGTCTAACTGCTGTCAAAACAACAAATGGCTCAAATCAAAATATACATACCATAACCCGAAGGCACAAATACAGGCTTGTCACCAGAATGTTTTGTTTGAGGATTGGGAGTGTTTTTTTAATACATGGGGGACAACGAAAAGAATTCCTTACACTAGTTTACATAATTTTCAACAAGTGTAGCGGGGGGGGGGGTAAATGATTACGGACGTAAGCGATCGTGGCTCTCCACAACTTCCTGTCCCTTGTAGCCCTTAAACTTTGTCTTTCTGTTATTTTTCTCCTAAGCCCTGTTCCGCTATCCATACTCAATCTCACTATAAGCCTTGTTTTCCTCTGTTTCACTTTCTCTCTATCTTGTGAGTATCAGATTTTCTAAGCCTTCATTCCTCATTATTTGCCCTAGAAGTTTCAACTGTCTCTTCCTGGTGTTAAGTATGAAGTTTCTTTTTTGTTTCCATTTTCTCCAAAACTTCCTCGTAACTCACGTGTTCGGTCCTGTACATAAACTGATAAAATTAGCTAGCTAGCCTGGCAGACCACTGCTACTAAAATAAGTAAAAGTTCGTTTCTCACCGAATGTCTCATAGCTTTGTGCAACAAAAGGCTAGAAAAGACTTCCATGACGAGGCTCCAAAAATAATTATTATTTTAGGATTCTCGTCATGGAAGACTGATTTGGAATTTTTTGCAGATGATTATCAATTTAGTGAGTTCGATCCCCACTGGGTCCCCGATATATATGGCCTTGTACCAGACTAAGAAAATTTTAAATGTTACTTAAATACAATAAACAATAATTATACAAATATCTGTTAGAAATATTCATAAAAAAACAATAAACAAAAATAGGTACCTCCACTAAGTTGCTAAAACATTACTAAACCATGATGAAAAAAAAATGACCTAATGAAAACAATTTTTTATCGTCAAACTCTTTGTTATTATTAAGAGGAAAAACCAAAGGATTTTTTTTATTATTAAATGATATTTCTTTTATCCTTTTTAGAACGTTCAGAATAATGGTTAAAATAAAAATCTTGTTTTTCTTGCGTCAAAGATTAGTATAGAAAATTTTAATGTCTTTTTTGCAGTGAAAATCACATTGATTTGGAAATTCTTGCAAAAATCAAGTAATTGTCAAATTTAATGAAACTTTCGAGACTTATTCACAAATAAAATAAATTATTTTTTAAATGTTTTTTTTTTGTTTATAAAATCTTGGTAAAAATACACATTTTTTTACATCCCCATTTATTTAATTTTAAGAAATTTCGAGAAATTAAATTTTGTCTCAATTAATGTTTAGTTAAAAGCAGAACTCCTTGGAGAATTTAAATCATTTTTTTTTTTTTTTTTTGGTAAAACAGAAGTACCAGTCTCTGAAAATCTAAGAATCGTAAAATGAAAAATGGAATAAAACTAAGACATCATGTAATTAGAAGAGCTTTTAATTGATTACATAAATAAGCGATATTATGGACAATATTGCCTTAGGAAAACTACTTTTTTCCATAAATAATTAATTTTTACAAGAATTGTTTTCATTTTTTTAAAATTAATTAAAATAATTTATAAAGTTTCAAATCTTTTAAATTACTGCATTACTTTGTCCCTGTTTGATGATATTGTTAAGTAAAAACTAAACTTATTAATCACAAATGGAAAAGTACAAATCATCAAACACCCATATTTTAAAAGGAATTTTGAATTTTTTTTATATATGTATAAACGTACTGATTTTGTAGATCAGGATATTCGTACACGACATTATCATAAAATAAGAACGATAACTGTAGTAAATAAATAGCCAAAATATTTAAAATTCAACAAAACAGTAGATTATGGAGAATATTTTCCTAAATTTATAAGATTACCGAGTACTTAAAAATCCTATAGAAAGGCGCCTACGTTATATTCCTCAATTATTTTTTACAGATATATCCACTGGAGAAAATCACCTTCCATCTACCATTCAAGCTGTCAACCTGTCAACACCTTAAACAGCTACTGCCATGTTGAAAAATACATTTCTGCGATATTTTAAGCTTAAAGTAAGTAATATTTGTTTCAAATCAGATTAATTAAACTTTAAATCAGCTAATATTCTTCAAACAAAGTTTCAAAAAGTATATTTTATTTTTGAAAGATTTTTTTTAATAAAGAGAGTTACATTCGGATGATGGATAACTAAAATGACGCTAAAATCACAAATTTCAAAACGAAAAGGAGTTTTCGTTTTGAAATTGTTGAAATTGGTGATTTTAGCGTCAATTTAAATTAGTTTTGAAATAGAGCAAAATAATATGCTTATTGGAAATATTAAATTTAAAATGAAATTAAAACTAAAATAAATGCTTCACGAAAGATTTTTCATTTAAAAAAACATCATTTTAAACCTTATGTATCGCGAATCTGTAGAGGTCAGTCAGTTATGTGCCATGCGTGATATACGCGCAGACGATCATGTATCTTTCGATACATGACTGACGAGGCAGATTTTTACCCATAAGGAGAAGAAGGTAGCACGTAAGTGATTCGACAGGAATTTGAACTCGGCTCTCTGATTCCTCAATCCGAGCCGAGATATATAATATGGAGAAAACAACTGAAAAGTTGCAAGGCGAGGTGGGTGTATCTTGATATTGGTGTTGGGTACAGAAAATACACTATCGGTTATTAAGTGTTTGCAAACTAGACAACAAGTTTTGTTACATTTGTAATTTCCTGATTGGTTTGTATTATTTAGATAATTGGTAGAGGTGAGGATAGCTGATAGGTTAGGTGTTTGTTTCTTTGCATTAATGGGTGGTTCAGCGAAAATGTATTTGATCTTTTTGCTTAACTGGAGGTTCTTGTAATCATTTTTAAAATTGTGAATAAGTGTGTGGGAATATTGATTGTGGTTAAAAACCATGGGAATCCGATTGTTGTTTTTACTTTTCTTGTATGTGAGAATACACCAACCTCGCCTCACCTGTGATAGCCATAACATAATTTACTATTTATTCTGCACAATATGTCCCAATAGTGGATATATTGGTGAATCTGGAATTAATTTTAGATTTCGCTTCAACAATCATAAACTAACCATACGTCAAAACAATCATTATTCGCCCATAGCTGAACACTTTAATCAATCAAGACACTCATTAGACAACTGTAAATGTTTATTGATAGATTCAGGTTTTAGTTCAAAATACACACGAAGAAAAAAAGAGAAATACTGGATTTTAAAATTAGACACATATAAACTAGGGTTAAACAAAGACTTAGGAATTTTAATTCTGTATAAATATTTCAATAGTTAAAAAAACATTTTTTTAGATATAGTAAAAAAAACCTTTTTAAACAACTAAAATATTATCGTTAGATATACGTTAGAAATATTCAAACACAGTTGCATTCCACATCACGTGACATCCGCGTCTCGCGACGGACGCTACTTGAAAACAAACTTCTGAATACAGTTATTTAATTTATTTCTGACGAAAGATCGGGGCAGATCCGAAATATCAAATATATATATATATAAATACTTTCACAAAAAACATTCGATTTTTTTTAATTTGCAACTTTTCAGTTGTTTTCTCCATATTATATACATATCAAGAAAGTATACGTGGCTTCTCATTATGCTATATATATATATATATAAAATATATATATATATAAAATATATATATATATATATATATATATATATATATATAATGAGAGTATTAATACAAATATAAAATTTCTCACTTAGTTGATTGATGTTACCTTCAGCATCCCGACCCTAGAGTTTTGTAGACGGACCCTTCAGCAATCGTTTCGTTCGCTCATCAGGGGATATCAGCAATTGATTTTTTATTTTCACGTTTTTCTTTCAAATTTCATTGAAAAATAATTTATGCACTTTTCGTTGATGCAAGATTGATTTTTTTCTTCTTCTTTCATTGTGCGTGTGTGTGCACGCGCAAATGTCTGTGTGCGTATGTGTGTGCGTGGGTGAGTTCTAGGTGCGTGGGTGCGCTTAACTCAACAACAAGTTCTCAAATATTTCTTCCTACAAAACTTTTTCAACAGAACTGAAAAAAAAAAACTTTCATAAAAAAAATTAAAAACTTGCTGTGAATAGACCTTTTAATGGTGTTCTTATGTGTTATTCTAGATGGTCAAGTGTTTAGGACGTCCGCTTTCCGACCATGAAAACCGAGTTCGAATTTGACCATGGTCGATTTGTCAGGAAGGTGGTCTTGACGTTATCACCGTGTGGAGGCGATCCCAGCACTTTGGAACGCGCCTGAAAACCACAACACGTGTAGACCCAAAGCGCCTTGTAAGTGAAATTGGATAGACGAAGCTATCGTCCATAGTTGTGCGAGCACGAAGTCACAAATCCGAAGTTTTTTCAAAACTTGATCACGTCAGATAATGCGCTCTCTCCCAGAAATTTTAACAGAGGTCAGTACAGTTCTCTGAATTTTGGACAAATTTGCCTGAGAAGGCATCGACAAAAAGGATTGGCTAGCATTAATTCATGAATAAAAGTTGATTCTAAAATCTCTACAATTTGTAGGGGCTTAGGCTCTCGCCAACCCTCCTTGGGATTATTCTTAAACCAAAAGACATCCTGTTGCAAAAGAGATACAGAAACTGCCTTTAAAGATTTCTTGGGGTCTAAATCTTTAGTTTTATCGTCAGTCAATCAGTTATGTGTCATGTTTGATACACGTTTAGGCGATCATATATCTTTCGATACATGACTGACGAGGCAGATTTTTCCCCGCAGTAGGTTGCCGTTTCTTTCTGTGGTAGACCAGTTGCCATCCAAGGCTAGAGAATCCGATCTGTCCAGCTATTTACCCATAGCTGGGGTGGGGGAGAAGAAGAGGATTGTCGAGGCATAAATAACCTTGTAAGTTAATGGCAGAAATGTATAGATGTTCAGGGTTCCTATTTTGACTGATTTAAACATTGTTTAAATACATTAATTCGGGAATAAAAGTTGATTCTAAAATCGGAAATTATTTTCTGAACAACCTAATAAATTTTTATTATTCCTTAAAATAAATTTGAGTGTTAAACTTAAGATGTTGTCTCCAACTTGTTTCTTTTTCGTTGATGCTGTTTTTCTCGCTGGTCTTCGTCGCTTTTCCTACCTCCCTATTCCGATCTCATCCATCCCTATGTCTCTGTTTCTCTCTGGCTTTCGTCTGCCTTAAAGTGTAATTAACAGTATAGCATTGATAGTCCAGCGAGAGAATCAACGAAATAATTAATATTGCCTTTAAAATTATTTGGGGAGATATTGTGATACAGGGGGGGGGGGGGTTGTTCTTTGTGCGAGCTGTCTATTGATTTTTGTTTCCCTCCAGACAATTTATTCATTAATATAAATCAATAATAAAAACTAACCTAACACTGTTACCCTGGGAAAAATCGGGAATCGATAATCTCGCTCGATGCGACCGACAAATGATTATTGTCAATATATATGTGTGTGTGTGTGTGTATGTATGTATGAGTGTTGCTTTGTTTGTCCTATCCATTGACAAAATGTATTATCTTGTGACAATTGTTAGCCTTTTTCTAATTTTTGCTTTTTTAATCTATCATTTTTGCTCTTCATTCCTTCATTTTCCCTTTTTCTTTACTTCTTTTTTTCCTTACTTTTTCCTTCTTACTTTTTCTTTCTTTTTTCTATCGTTGTTTTTCTTTCTTTTTCTTTTCTTTTACGTTTTACTTAATTTTTTTATTGCTTTTCTTTCTTCTTTTTTCCTTTCTTCTAAACTTTTCCTTTCTTTCTTTTTTATTTCCTCTTCCTTTTTTTCTTTTTTATTTCCTCTTCCTTTTTTTCTTTTTTATTTCCTCTTCCTTTTTTCTTTTTTATTTCCTCTTCCTTTCTTTCTTTTTTATTTCCTCTTTCTTTCTTTTTTATTTCCTCTTTCTTTCTTTTTTATTTCCTCTTCCTTTCTTTTTTATTTCCTCTTCCTTTCTTTCTTTTTTATTTCCTCTTCCTTTCTTTCTTTTTTATTTCCTCTTCCTTTCTTCTTCATTCCTTTGCCTTCTTTTCCTTCTTTTATCATTCATTCCCATACTTTCTTTTCGTGATTGATTTCGTCTATCCTTCTTCCTTCCACCATTATTTATTTTCTTTTCCTTCTTTTTTCTTTCCATGATTTCTTTTATCCTTCATCCTTTTCTTCTTTTTTATTCTCGTTTTCTCTCTTTTTTCTTGTTTTTTCTCTTTTTTTTATTTTCTTTCTTTTTTTTCTTTCTTTACCTTCAATTTTTTCTAATTTCTTTCGTTTTCTTTTTTACGTCTTTTTTTTTCTTTCTCATTTTGAATTAAATTTATTTTTCTCCTGTCATCGACGTTTACTAAGCCAAATTTTGAACGGCATCTACTAAAATAAGAGGCGGGAATTGATGTAGGAAGATCCTGTTGCACCAAAATTACAAGTGACAGACCAACTGTCTGCTCGTCTTTAAAATTAGTATTTGAAATCTATATTTTTATCTGAGCCCAATTATCGTTCACTGATACCAATTGGAAATACTGAAACAGCGTTTTTCAGGGGGGGGGTGTTCAGGACGTAGGCGATTAATATTCTCCACAACTTTTATTTTAATATTTGCAAATTGTGTATAGCCGTGTCTGCTTTTAGGAAGGGTAATGGAGTGGTTTCATTTGGCCTTCGATACGATTTTGATTCAGAGTTAGCCTTCATAACTGGTTTTCATATTCTAAGTTGGGGGTTTAAGGCCATATCATATTGAAATACCGGTTCCTGTACGTTCACCGAAATCTAGATGGCTGACCGCTTAGGAATACCAGGTGCTGTAAGCTTGGATGCGCGGGTGGTGTAACTGATAACGACTCGGAATTGAAAATCCGAGAGCCGAGTTCCAATTCCAATTCGTTTGGTTCGTTCTATTCCGTTACGCGCAAATACCCTTGGGAAAGGTATGAAAGGTCTTCCCCCTCCAGCTATAGATTAATTATTAGGACTTGTATCAGGAAATCATTATTATCTCTAAAAAAATACAATCTATAAATATTCTCTGGCGTTAAATAACCTGCAAAAGGTTGATAAGCCGTAAAAACAAATCAATCAACCATTCGGACATGGACAAACAGGTTCTCTCATAGACGGAGGGTCTGTTTTATTTTTCTCCATCGTTAAGAGCGGAGAGATAGCCAAGCAGCTCTCAAAGGAATTAGTTTCGCCCAACACCGCCATCTGCTACAAAACCAATGCATTAACCTGAAAAATCAGTTCACGTTCTTAAATAACTTTGTCAGATCGAGACTTTCATGTGGATGTCGTGCATGGTGTCAAACCTGTTTAGCAATTTCTAAACGGTCATCTGTATACAACCACTTTCTAAGATCAATGGTTAAGAAAAGTCTTTGAGCGAGTAGAACCTGAAGGTCGAGGCAATGATAATCCTTCTTTTAACATTGTGGACTGGCGCAACATATTCACAAAGAACTGTACCAAATAACTGAAACCACATCACTTGAGGACGACCAAAAGCAGTAACAACTAAAATGGATAGCACGTGTAACTAGAAGAGAAAATAATGACATATAATAAAGATTAACATTCCTCACTACTTCAAATAAAAGGTTAGAAAGGAAACCCCCATCAATACTGGAAAGAGCGATAACAGCTACTGGACTTGAGAAACTTATTTTCCTGAAAAATTGGGTTAAGAGAATGGTTTTATAAATTTCATTCGAAAGCAGCACTGGCTGCTCGATCAATTAATACCAAATTTTTCTGAGTAGGGAAACGGATAATATTACTGTTCTTTTTCCATGTACCGTGTCCGATTAGGATGTTGGTAATTATAACTCTACATACTGTCTTGTCCTTTGTAGCTCTTAATAAATCTCACTCAAACACTTTTCCGCCATCCATTAACTTAAACTTTCCAGTTACGTTAAAGCGTTGTTTTCCTCTGTCCCTTTAGCCTTTAATCTGTGCTGTGAGTATCACATTTTCCAAACCCTCTTCCCTCATTATGTGCCTTATAAATTTCAACTGTCTCTTCCTGATGTTAAGTATAAATGTTCTTTTTGTTTCCATTGTTTCGTGAAATTCGTCATTCTCAGCATCCTTCTGTAGGACCATATTTCTGTTGCTTCAAGCCTCTTTAAATATACAAGACGGCATAAAATGACTTCAAAAGGATTACACATTTCAGCTTAAACGCTTTTTCGGTTTCTAAGTATAAGTGTCTTTTTGTTTCCATGTTCAGTCCATGGTATTCTCAGCATCCTTCTGTAGAACCACATTTCTGTTGCTTCAAGTCTCTTCTTCATCTCTGAGGAGATTGTCTGTTCTCATTCCCACCAGCGCGAAGTAATGGCCTTACTCGGTATTTGAACTAGGGCTTCTAAATTTTGCTTTCGATAACCGACACGCTCACCGACAAACAACGAAACTTTACATTTTGTTTTCTTTCGCCATACCGGATATTCGTTTTTTTCTTTGCTGTCAAATGAAAAGAAATAAAATTTAAAATAGTAACATTTTTTTTTTTTTAAATTTCTCTATTGTCGAAGTGAGTTATTTTTCCATCCCCCTTTCATGTCATGAATCGATCTATTCTTCTCGCAAAAACCCTGCTTTAAAAAATCCCTGGGAAACTGGGTGTGGCACAATCTGAGAGCCTAACTGAACCAGATATATAATTAGACTATTTGATAATCTAAGGTATGTGCAATGGTCGGTGGATATCTTCAACAAAGGAAACGTGTTCATTTATCGGTGGGTGTGGCGAACTTTATAAAGACGAAATAGGTGACGTCATTATTCCATCGTGTCTATATGTGTGTCACCCAATTTACGTACATTTCCTTCCGAAAAATATTTATGGCATATTCCAAAGATACAAAAGGAACACAGTCTGTCATAAAAGAATAGCTGATTGTCTGTCCGTCACACATTGTCTGCGTGTGACTTTTACATGAGCTTATATAATGTATATGCGTATGTCTATGTTGTGCATATTTAGGCCATTTAATGTGTGTGTGCGCGTACAAACACACACACACACACACACACACACACACACACACAATTTGACCGAGTTTGAAATAAGACATTAGAATAACATTCACCCTCCCACTCACGACTGGACAACCTTACTCTGAGTTGGGCAATAAAACTTTAAATTCAGAGACGATAAAAAAATGTTAATTTTTTTTAACCCTTAAAAATCAGATAATTGCAAGATTATATAGAACTTTCTGGAAATTATTCGGTTATTTTATGTCCCTCAGAGCGTAGTCGATCATGACCTTCCACAACTTCCTCTCCCTTGTAGCTCTTAATAAACTTTGTCCTTCTGTTATTTCTGCTAAGCCCTGTTCCGTCATTCATTTCCTCAAGTTCACTAAGATTATGCGTTGTCCCTCTTCTGTCCCTCTTGCCTTTTATCTGTCCCGTGAGTATCAGATTTTCCAAGTCATCCTTCCTCGTTATATACGCTAGAAACCTTCTCTTCCTGATGTTAAGTATTAGTCTCCTGTTTGCTTCCATTCTCCCCAAAACTACGTCGTTACTCCCATGTTCAGTCCGCGGCATCCGCAGCATCCTTCTGTAGAACCACATATCTGTTGTTTCAAGTCTCCTTTTCATTTTTGAGGACATCGTCCAACACACTGCCATACAGGAGGACAAATATCACATAACAGTTTAGTACGCTTTTCCTTGTTTCTAGAGATTTTTTTCTGGCATCTCGACTTCAGTGACTTTCTCACCGCCGTGACATGGCTTCCCTATAACTATTTTCATGGCAGTTGTTCTAATGATCTTCTCCTTGGTACTTCGACCGCGTGAATTTAAGTGTAGAGTTTAGTCTAGATTGGCAGCTAGGTCTCATCATTTTACTGTTGAAATAGCTGGATGTAACCGTAAGTTCTATTCGGATAGTTTCTTTTATGGCACTTCTTACCTCCTGAACTCTCTTCTGTTTCCTTGTTTCCCAAGTAATCTACAATCTCCAAAAAAATTAAATGCAACGTCAATCGCTATCTTCTGCCTTCCTGAAATCCGTTCTTCTCTTGTCCTTTCTCCTCACTAAAAGCTCCCCATTCCCTTCCACACCCAGTAACTCCTTACGTCTTAGGGGTACTATCGCCTTGCTTGAGGTGAAATGATTATAAAAAATACAATTCTTAAGTTGTAATAGAGTTTCTTGCAAAAAAAGTTTCTTCTTTTTCTTTGTACCATCTCTTTCTGGACCTGGATGTTCATGGACCTACCCTTTATATCTCTGAGCAATGTTTGTCTCCTTACTATCTCTCCCAGCCCCTGTTCTTAAACCCAATTACATAAGCCCATTATGTAGGTTACTCGCTGTTTCTCTCTGCCCTTCTTAGCTTCAACATACCCTGTGCCAAATGTTCCAATTCTTCTTTCCACATTACGTGCCCCAGAAATTTAAATTATCTCTTTCAGATCCTAAGTATCAGCATCCTTTTCGTTTCGATTTTCCTTAAAACTTCCTCGTTATTCACATGTTCAGCCCATGGTATTCTCACCATCCTTCCGTAGAACCACATCTCTCTTGCTTCAAGTCTCTTCTTAATCTATAACTAAGCTGTCATATAGAAGGACTGATATTACATAGTAATTTAGCCTTCTTTTCTTGCGTACCTAATTATTTTTTCTGTTTCTTAATATTTTGCTTAGCTTTTGTAAGGCATTTTTGCTATTCCAATACACCTTCGGATTCTGGTGTCACATTTTGACCCCCAATCTATTGTTGACTGGGGCAAGAAATGGCTGGTTAACTTTAATGTTTCAAAAACAAAACTGCTCTCTTTTACCCACCACAGAGAACCCTACCTGCCTTCCATTAAAATGTCTGATGCTCAACTCCAAGAGAGCACCTCTCTGCGACTGCTTGGTCTCCCACTGCTGACCTGAGATTGAACAAATACATTTAATCAATAGCTTCATCTACAGCAAGGAAAGTTGGTTCTCTGTGTCGCGCCAGAAAGTTTTTCTCGCCCGAGTGCATCCTTCAAATTTATAAATCAACCATTCGTTCTTGCATGGAATACTGCTGCCATATATGGTTTGGAGCCCCCCGCTGTTCATCTTAAGGTCCTCGACAAAATCCAAAGACGAATATGCAATGCGATTGGCCCTGATCTGGCATCTCGTTTACAGTCGCTCTCTCACAGACTTGCTTCCCTGATAGCTATAATCTCCAAATATTCAAATGCAATGTCAATCGACATCTCCAGATGCCTTGAACTATTGCCCGTCCTTCTCGTCATCCTTTATTCTTTCACGTCTCTTTACTCTTGCTCCCACTCTCTGTAACCCCTTGCGTGCTAGTGGCACTCCCGCCTTGCTTGGGGTGAAAAGCTTAAAAATTTATTTTTTTGCACGCGTCTCATTTTGACATCTCCAATTCAGAGCTCGCATTCTCGACTGTTCCATTTGTTGAAAACCATACATTCTGGCTTCTTGTAATTGATAGTTAGTCCTTTCTTCCAGTTTTCCTTTTACTGCATTTTCGGTAGTTCCTGCGGTTTTTCTTCCATGTCTACTATCGATACTATTTCATAAGCATGTTAAACTGTTAACATTGTGCCCACCCATAATAAAGCCTGATAGGAGTTTTAGTTTTATTAGGATCGCCCACGAAGCTAAATTTTGACGCTATAAGACATTGTTTGATCTCTTGAAGTTGTGGCGATTGAAGAATTTAATTTCTAATATAAATTACAGCAGTGATCCCTACTTAAACCCAAAGCAACCATTGCTCAACCTTCATAATACAAAACAACTTACAGTAAAATTATAGGTGGAAATTACAATAATGTAGCTTGCAATAGGTTCATATCACGTTGAAAGACCGGTTCTTGTCCGATCACTATAGTTAAGCAATATCAGGTGTTGTAAACTTGTATTTGCGGGTGGTGTGATGGGTTCTAGCCTTTACATTAACTTACACGCAAATACTATTGCGAAAGGTATGAATCGATCAGTTCTTCTCCTCCCCTCTATGAGTTAAATAGCAGAAAAAACTGGGTCCTATAGCCTTGGTTGGCACCCAGTCTATCGCTGAAAGTAATGCCAGCCTACTGCGGGAATTCTTCTGCCAAATTAGTCATGAATCGAACCGAGACATGCTCACCTAAGCAGGCATTACGTATGGCACCTAACGAAGAAATTTGTCACCAATTTATTTTGTTTTTTTATTTTAGAAGAAAAACAAAACGAAAGGGATACATACTTAGAATAAAAAAGACACAGTTGAACAGAACTTATTGAAGTCAAGAAGGTCAGTTGAAAATGGATGGCAGAACAAGGACTGGGAGAGAGAGAGATGGAGAGAGAGTAAGGAGATAAACATTAATTAGAGCTACAAAGGATAGGAAGTTGTGGAGATCCATGATCAATCTATTTAACGAGTAATTGTAAATGGATGTCAGAAAAGGGACTTGGAGATTTCTTTTTTTTAACAATTCACCCCAGGCAAGATGATAATGCCACTAAGATGCAAGGGGCTACTGGAAGTGAAAGAGAATGAGAAGATTTTAGAAGGAACCGGAAACTCAATCCTAAACAGGAAACAAGGGATAAACTTCTACTCCTGTTCAAAAGACAGGGCTGTAGTGTGAACCTGACTATAGTTTGGTTTGTCTTACGACATATCAACCTAAATGGGTTATTAAATGCTGACAATTTTTTTATTTTTATTGTTGGTAAAATCTATTTCTGATAATATTTTTCCTTCAAAATGTAATACTGACAATATTTTTTTCAAAAAATGTATAGCCGGTAATTTTTATTTCAAAAATGTATTGCTGGTAATGTTTTTTCATAAAAAAATCTACTTCTGGTAATATTTTTTCTTTAAAAAAACTATTGGTAATATTTTTCTTCAAAATGTACCACTGGTAATTTCTTTTTTTCTTCAAAAAATGTATAGCTTATAATTGTTTTTTGTTTTTTTTCAAAAATGTATAGCTGGTAATTTTTTTTTAATGTATTGTTGGTAATAATGTATTGCTGATAATATTTTTCCTTCAAAAATCTATTGCTGGTAATTTTGTTTTTCAAAAATTTATAGCTGGTAATATTTTTTTATCAAAAATGTATTGGTTGTAAAATGTTTTTTTTCTTTGTTTTAATGTATTGCTGGTAATAATTTTTTGCAAAGTATTTCTGATATTAAAACCTATTTTACACTTTCCTAGTGTTTTGAACCCAATTTGCGGGGTTAACCATTTGCCCATAGCTGGGACCCTAACAGGTGCTACCACCCCGGGTCAGGGTGGACCTGGGAACACCAGCAATTAAGAGGCGGTTCCACGCTCCTCAAAAACTGCTGATCAGGGGCCTTGCTGTCGTCTTACCCAGGACGCGGATGTAGTTTATTGTCTTTCCCAGGACAGCCTGGCTATAGACGAACTTATCTACTCCTATTGAGGAAAAATAAAATAAAATATAAAAAATAGTCAATAAAACTTCAGCAATAAGGCGGAGGTGTTAGAAGTATAGAAATGAAGTAGATTTTAGAAGCAACTGGAAACCTAATCCTAAACAAGGAATAAACCTCTACTCCAGTCCAAAAGACCGGGATGGAGATAGAACCAGACGATAGGCGAGCCTATCTAATCCTATTAAAGGTAATAAAGATAATAAATAAAATTTCAGACTTTAGGCGGAGACATTAGAAATGTAGAGACTTTCGAAGAAACCGGAAATCCAATCCTAAACTGGAAAAAAGCGATAAACCTCTTCTCTAGTTCAAAAAACCGGGGAGTGCGAATTGAACAATAGTCAAATGTATCTACTCCTATTGAATGAAAAATTAAAAAATAAATAGTAAATAAAATTTCAGAATTAGGGCGGAGATGTTAGCAGTATAGAGTCGAAGTACACTGTAGAAGGAAGCAAAAACCCAATCTGAAACAGGAAACAAGGGATAAATATCTACTCCTGTTCAAAAAATCGGAGACGAGGGTGAACCGGACAATAGACACACCTATCTATTCCTATTAGATTGTAAGAAGACAAATATTGCTCAGTGTTACAAAGGATAGGAAGACGTGGAGACCCATAATTTTTCATGTAATTTCATCAGAAACAAAGGTGTTGAACTGCTATATATTATTAGTCTTATATGACTGTGAATACTGGACAATTTTCTCAAAGGAGGACTTCAGGTAACAGAGATGTGGTTCTACAGGAGGATGCTGAGAATACCACGGACGGAGCACGTGAACAATAAGGAAGTTTTAAGGAATAAGGAAACAAAAGAATCAGAAAGAGACTGTTTAAATTTCTGGGACGTATAATAAGGAAAGAGGGCTTGGAGAATATGACAGTGACATGATATAGTGAAGCCAAGTGAGGCAGAGAGAAACAGCGAGTAAACTACTTAACGAATTAAATGAATGACAGTAAATGAATGACAGAACAGTGGTTGGGAGGGATAGTGTTATATACCGTACCTATGAACACTAATGGGTATGTCCCAATCCTCATAAATACGTTGGACACTATTGTAAGTGGATGTGACATGCTGTCTTAGTCCGCCACTAGTAGTGGTTTACCTGCTTTACGCCGCTAGCGAGTATTGGATTTTGTTGATGTTATAAAGACTACCATTTCATTTCCAACCTCTTTTTTAGTTATTCCTCATTCAGTAACACTTTCTAGACTGCAACAGATAGTGAAAAGATAAACAATGCAAAGAACGACAAAGTAAAAGACGTTGTGGAGAGCCATGCTCTCTCACGTCCTGAAGAGACACAGCACATAAAAGAAGGAGAATAATAGCAATGGCAAAAGAAAACATACCTCTGGTCCATAATATTTGTTACATTTGCATATATAGTTCATACGCTAAATGTAACAACTACGATAGGATAGAGGTATGACTGTGCGCATGTTCCTAGAAGTCGGTTCAGTTATATCATTTATTTTCTCTTTAATTATGAATTTAATATTTTAAAACTGTATCCTGAAATATAATATTAAATTCTTTTATCAAATTGAAGAAATATTCACTTAATTAGCTCAGTTCTATCATGATAGAGTAACCCCATTGTCCGACATGTTTTTTTTTAAATTGAAAAAATATCAAAAAAGAACTTATTTTGAAAAACCTGATTTAATTTCGCACGAGATAAAATGTAGAAACGTTTTAATTAATTTCCCTAAATGTGTTCTGCAACAGTTGTAGCATACTTACGGACGATAATGTGTAAATCCCCATTCACATAAATACAGTAGTAAATACTGTACGGTGGTTTGCAATCGGAGATTCGTCTCCAGCTGTGCTGGTCAAACTCTATTCTTCCGAGCAGAGAGGATCCCCAGACGAGGCTATGTCGCAGAGCAGAGTCTCGTCTCGGGAAACAGCTACCCGATCACGTTTTATACAAAGTCTGCGGGGAATTTTTGGCCGAGTCTACGGGCTCGAATACCCCACAATAAACTCGGCCTTGTGCCACATCTGACCGCGTGCGGTAGTTGGTAGATATCCTGCAGTTGGAGATTCGTCTCTAGCTGTGCTGATCAAACTCTCTGCCTCCGGGTAGAGAGGATACCCAAACGAGAAGGGTAGAGTCTCGTCTCGGGAAACAGCTACTCGATCTCGTTTTATACGACGTATACTGGGAAATTTTGGCCGAGCCTGCGGGCTCGGATACCCCACATTAAATTCGACCTTGTGCCACATCTGACCATGTGGGGCGGTTGCTAGATATCTTGCAATTAGAGATTCATTATGGAATTCACTTGACTCACTTCTAGCATTTGAGTAGTACTTCTACGTGCCACTGGCGAATCTTATATGTGTTGTTCTTGTCCTAAGTATTATCGTTCATTACCAACCTTCGTTTGATTATTCTATTCCGTAACCTTCCCTAGGTTACAACATTAACCTTGTGTGTCAGCTCGTCTAGAAAAAAGAAAAATCTGAATTTAAAACCGTAACGATGGTAACAAGAAACTACTCCCTCCTTTTCACAAAAAGTCATCACATTTCATATATTTGGGGCAGGGGAGTGTGTAGATATCCAGTTCTACTTCCGGGCTAGTTCGAAGAGCACATACGAGCGAAGATCCGTAGAGGACAGTATGATGATTTGCATACGCTTGTCAGTACATCCGGATCTGCGATTGCAGGACACCTAATAAGTAATATGACATGAAGCAATCTAGAAAAAAAGAAAGCTCTGTACTCAAAACCATGACGAAGACAATGAGATATCACTCCGTTAACTTTCCTAACAAATCATGGCAATTCTAAATAAGAAGAATCTGTAGAGCTCTATCACCGCCCTCGTCCTGAAAAGACATGGCATTTTTAAAAAAATGACTTTAAGGCAGAAATTAAATTCTTTCCTCCACCTGGCTATGGTTAAAAAACAAACAAACTGGACAGATGATGTCCTGTAAGGCACTTTGTCTGGGACGTTGGTTTAGAGTCCGAGTCCTTACTACTTAAACCGCAACATCAACGTTTGGTTTGCTTGTGTTTCTCCCTACAAGTTGTCTGCAAAAACAATAAAATACAGCACAATTCTTTTTATTACATAAAATATGAGTAACAATAAAATCAGAATAAATTCGAGACACATGTAGACTCATGTTTAGTAGCAAATTTGCATTATTTTTATTTACATATATAATGAATATATTTAAATATGAAAACGTTTAATTTATTTTTATGAATGTAAAAAAAAAATCTATTAAAGATGCGTTTTTGCATTTGTATTTTAGTTTAAGGCACAATGCAATCGTCAACTGATTGAGACTGTTGCATAATTTTAATTTTGATATTTGTAACGTACTGCAGGTTTAGAGGTTAACCCTAATCTTAACTCTAGTTCAATGATAATGGCGCAGTCCATTTTTTTACGGGGTGGGTAATACAAAAAACACATTTTATATTTATATATATTGAAATGGACAAAGTCCGACAATTATTTTAAGACATTTTTATGTTTATACGTTCTTTTTATAGATAGAAAGATGTAAGTAAATGCTCTGCTTATAATAAACAGTATTAACGACATTTACCGACCTGAATGTCCGAGAAATTTTCATAGAAAATATGCGTCCTCCGACAGGAATCGAACCTGTATCCTATACGGAACCGTCATATAGACTCACGTGCTTTACCGATTGAGCCACAGAGGAGCGTTTCGGCTAGCAAGGTCGATTTTACTGTTTTAAACTACAATTTCCCATGATTTTAATACAAGTTTCGTTAAAAACTACTAACAATGTACTGCGGTTAAGATTTTTATTTAATTTTTCTTCTGTTCGTATAATTTTTTTTCTTTTCTAGACATAATGTATATAGAAATTGTCCGAATGTTCTGTATATCCGAGCGCTTTCGGCTATTCTTTTAGCCATTATGAAGGATGATCTTATTTGTTACTTTTAACTGAATGTATGGAATTTTTAGTATGTATCTAGAGTTATAGGAATGTTTTAGTTTCCAAACACGGTCAGCACATTGTTTGGAAAACCATTCGAGCAAAATCAAATGGTAATCTGAATGTATTCTGCTGACAACTCTCTGGTGGAAGATGAGGCATAAATCGGATTACTTATTAGGTGTTCTGTAATCGCAAACCCGGATGTATTGACAAGTGTATTTAAATCGTCATACTGCTCTCTGCGGATCTTGGCTCGTGTATGCTGATCAATTCTCACGTGCAACCTCTGACTAGTTCTACATCACACTGACATTTAAAATTATAAATTACCGAAGTAATATGACGGCAGGGTGATGCAGAATATCTTTACGAATGAATTTCATCGTAGGTTGGGAACTGAAAACAAATTGTGGATTGTCAGAAAAACAAAAGCTGCACAATTTGAGAAATGAATCTTGTGCTAATCTTCCTCATCCAAGGTAATCGAAAATACAGGACACTTTTTCAGGCCATAGAATTTAGGTTTATTAAATTATATAATTTTAGCATAAATCCTAGATTCCCTTTTAATAGGGGGTCCATTTTCAATTGGATTCGTAAAATTAAAAGTTTTTTGCTTGGATAAATTCAAATCTGAGATGCTGATTTTAAACCCTTGATAATTTTAGCTTCAGAAATTTACTTTGCAATTTTTCGCATTTCGAAATTAATTTTAAATTGTCTAAAGACTTGTTTCCAGAATGTGGATCTTGTATCTTTTAGTCTGCTAGTAGAATGCTTCTGCTTCTAAGGTTATGTTGAGCTATAAGTATTGTTGAATGAGGTGTGTCATAATGATTAAACTCCCTAAAGAGGGGCGTTGTTAATTTTTCTTCCTTTGGTCTCAAGTCGATATGAAGAGCGAAGTACTTCAAAATCTGAACTTGTCAAAAGGTTGAAGAAAAAAAATATATTACCCTTTATTTAACATCAATCTTTTGTATTTATGACGAGGTGGGTTTAGGGCGTTGGTCGAAATGTTTTAAGCGGATGAAGGTGGGCGAATTTGACTAAAATATATTTTCGAATCAAAATAGTTGGTCAAAAGTTTTCACTTCTGGCGGATGTTGAGTTTTGTCGTCATTCTTCAAAAAGGAAACAAATCTTTCTCATTTTTTATTTTTATTTTTTTTATTTTCTTTGAGGCAGGAAGTTTGAATGAAGTATGTTGGTTAGTTCTGGAAGAAAGACTAAATCGTTACCAGAATATTTATCTTGTCTACCGGTGTAGAATATGAATATATATATATATATATATATATATATATATGAGAGGGAGAGAGAGAGAGAGAGAGAGACCGAAATAAACAAACATTAAAATATTTGTGAAAAATGTGCTCAATTTCAAGAAGGAAATGTCAAACCTGTAGAGCGATTTAATATTTTAAAAAGATAAAAGGCTAACCGGAACAGTACCGCGGTTTCGACCGCCAAGGTCTCGCCAGGTGCTTTACTCAACGAATCAATCAGAGACAGCACAAAAACAAAAAATGTTTTAATGCGGCACCGGAAGTAAAAGTGGGAGTGGAAGAAATGAAGGGGAGAGAAAAAAAATTCTTTTTCCCATTTAATCCGGGTTCGTATCGCCCCAAAGTTAATTTCCTGACGTGCCTACATTTGCCCATGATCTCAGACATCTCATTCAACAACTCAGCACAAGGCTTCTCTGTTGCAATAGCTAGCTTCGCCTCCTGACACAGCCTACATAAGTTGCTATTCACTTTACATTCCGTAAAATACTCCACTTAATGACTGTGCTTCTTTCATTTTTTTCACCGCTAAATTTCCAATAGTAGTTCGTCAGCTTCTTATTGAACTTGCGTTCTGGTAATGTAAATGACGAGGTATGGTTATACCAACTCTTTTTAAATTGAAAAAAAGAAGAATAGGTCAAACGACACCACTACTTGAGTGAAAAACCTGATTTGAAGGTAAAGAGGACAAAGAGAAATATAAGAGAAAGAGAGAGAAAAGGGAAAACAGAAAATCTTATTTTATTTCAGAGGAACGGAAGCTAAGTTTTTGTTTCAACTCTTATCCTCATAAAATAATGCATGCATCTTTCCACACAGAAATGTATTGCATACATCGCTCCACACATTCTCTTGTCTAAATGTTTTCATGTATTGTCTAGTTATAATTAAATCTTGTTAATTTGTATATTGGCGTTTTGTCGTTTGTTTCTGTTGGTTATCGTTCCAAATTCGTGTATTCAACCATGCTAAGAATACATCCACTATAGAGTGATAAACCTGGTGTCTTCTAGGCGGCGAGGTGTTTTTTTTATCTTTTCTTTTTAAACTTCGTGCTGTGGTAATTGTCCATAACAAATATATATATATATATATATATATATATATATATATATATATATATATATATATATATATATATATATATATATATATATATGAATGAATGAAAAGACAAGAAGAAAAACTATTCTTAGCCGATGCGTTTCGTCCTCTGAAGGATTTTATTAAGGCAGCTGTAAGAGTTTATTTGTTGCAAGTGTTTATGTAAAAAAGCAAGGATGTCATTGGTTTATCAAGGTTTTTAAATTTGAGAACGTTCATGAATATTCATCAGGTGCTTGGAAGGTCAGTCAAAACATGTGGAGGACACAGTGCCATACTTCAAAGTTTGGTAAGACAAAATTAAACGACTGATATTCAAGAATTTTTAAAAATAAATGAATATTATATGAATGGTGGTCAGATTTTTACGGTTTGGGATGGACGTATCCCCTGTACATCTTCACACACACACACATATATATATATATGGTAGCTGGTACAAGGTAATCAACCCGCTGATAGGCCCCAAAACCTTTCAAGGATTTAGTTAAATGTAACCCAAAGACTCTTGGCGTTGATATTGAAGACTGAAAAACTGGTGCTGGAGATAGATCTGGCTGGAGAAGGTTGCTTTTGGAACGCTTGCAACTGTTTTGTGCAGAAGAGAATTGAGCATTCGAACAAAAAGCGCGCCATTAAGAAGGGATAAATAAAATCCATCTCTGAACTATTAGGACACCAATACACTTGCAGTATTTGTGGAAAAGTCACCCTCTCGGTGGCTGGATTAGCCAGTCACATGAATTCATACCAGAGAAGTCGGATGCAAACTCCTATAAATGCAACCCTACCAGAAAGACCTGCAGGTTACTTGTGCGATTTTTGTGACAAGGTCTGTAAGTCTGTTGCGGGTCACAAACGCCATATGATTGTACACAGGGGCAGGCAAGTTTCCAACATAGTTAACAAAGACAAACTTTGTTTGCCACGTGTGTAAGAGAGGTTGTAAAAGTGAAACTGGCTTTAAGGATCAATTACGGGTCCTTAGCAGAGCGTTAACTTGGGTATAAATGATGGAAATAATAAAATTCTAAAGGAAAAACACAAAAAAAATGCTCCCAAGTGATTGTATTCTGCAAAGAACTGACAATCATCATCATGTATATATATATTATAGAGAAAGTGAGAGAAATAGACATGAAATATTTTTAGATGATATATTTAATGTTCGGAAAATCGTACTTACCCTAATTTTCCATAAGGAAACGCGTATCATCTAATTTAATATCCAAAACAATTTTCGCAAACCAAATATTGAATTAGATTAACATATTGACTGCCAACATCGAGATAACTGGTTGTTGTCAGTTGATATTGTGACACCGACGACGAGTTATCTCGTACTTGGCAATTTCTGATACATTTTCATCTGTGGGCGCCAACAACGGGTTTATTTGAAGTGATACTTTTAGTGTGAAAACAATGTTAAGACTTCAGTGGAAGCTATAAATTTAATCATAAATAATTTATTGCTTACGTTGGTTATTATAAAGTTCGCATTGACGTCTATTACGTAATTAACCTTTGACAGATAACGTGTCATTACCTTGACTTATATTCTGAATATAGAAAACCAATTTAAAATAAATGTATCCATTGATATCATATATATATATAAAATAATTCATATTATTGCATTTCAATTGCTATTTATCGTTTTATTTCTTTTTATTTTATACAAACTTTCTCACATTCAAAGGGATCGACCGTTTTTAATTTTATTTTAATTATTTTTATTTTAATTATTTTTTATTTTTTAAATTTATTTTAATTTTAACTATTTCTTTTATTATAATTATTTATATTTTTTAAATTTATTTATTTTAATTAATAATTTTATTCTAATGATGTATTTTTATTTTAACTATTTATTTTATTTTAATTATTTATTTTTATTTTACAAATTATTAATGTTTACAGAAATTGAATTATTTATTTTTTTAATTTTTAGCGGAAAAAATGTGTTCAAAATATGAAACTATTTAAAACAATATTGTGGAGATAATTTAGTGTTATTTGAGAATACTTTCATAGGCTAAGCTCAGCGATACCTGAAAATCGACTACGTTTAGTTAAGTTTTTATTGTTCATACTATCTGTAAGTAAATTTTATTGCTTCTGCCAGTGTAACAAATCCTGTTGCGTGTTTATCTCTACACATAAAAATATGAGACAAGATGGCGGTCACAAGGAATTTAATCTTTCGTCAAAATAGACATTATAAGCAAAAGCAGCTTTAAATACAAAGTCTTAGTAATAAAATAAATTTTTGAGAAAATGTACAGTAAAGAAATCTTTAAGAAATTTCCAACTGAACCCTTTATTTAATCTATGGAGATATATTGTTCTATTTTTGCTGTCCATGTCTATGGATATCTTGTCTTGTCCTTTTTAGTGCTGTTCGGTTATTGCTTGCCTTATTTGAACTGAGTATGTCTGAACAAATCAACCAATTAGTGCCACCACATTCATGGACCAACGACTTAACCCGCTTGATTATTTTGTATAATAGCAGTTGGTATTTACTTAACATAGTTTGATACAAGGACACAAGTATGGGCACCGAGTGAAGATCGAACTTACTACTCGTGATCAAAACATTAGCTCGCTAACTATTACTCTAGAGACACCCAATCGGTCACTGAAGTGAACATTTATTATAAAATTATCGTACGTGGTTTGGTGGCCTTTTTCAGAATAATTTTTATTGTACAGGTGATCCAGTGAAAAACAAAAACATAAAAATAGCAAAAATAGGAGTGTATAGCAACAACATATCGAATAAGAATAATATTCATAATAAAAAAAATGTCCGCACAATTTCAGGAATGGAATGTCCACATATCTGGCAAACCATTTCGAAATTGTGTTGGTTGCATGGGCTGGCTATGAGCAGCCTAGTTGGTGTACACATAAATTAACCAGATGTCAGAGCACGTCTAATACTGGTTTGGACAATTCCATAGCAACAAGGTACGGTGTCGCCAATAACCATTAACTTTATATACTCCTATCCCATTACTTTTGTCACGTCAGCATGCACACACACACACACACACACACATATATATATTTAATATGATAAAAATATAGTTTTATGGTCAGCTATATGGATGGGGGAAAGTGCTCAATATAAGGAATAGAGCGTATATAAATATCAAAGTTGAAATTGAGATCAACACCGAGCGGAAACAGCCTATCGCAGCTCGTCTTTGACCTCATTGTGTGTGTGTATACACACACACACACACACACACACACACACACACATATATATATATATATATATATATATATATATATATATATATATATATATAAGATGACTTTCATATACCAGACCAATGTTAAATGATAAAAATATGAAGAAAAATAAACTAAATGAAATTCGCTAGACTATATACGCAAACACATTTAATATATATATATATATATATATATATATATATATATATATATATATTGTTAAGAAAGGTGAAATAGGGAAAAAGCCTGGGCGTAGATTAATATTTGGGTAATATTCAATGGCGGCACTCTCTAGGATTTTCCTTCTGAGTTATTTTTTTTTTTTATGAGTGTAGCATTTTTAAAATCAAAATTGTTGAATTTCTTTCTATGTATGACTAGTGCATTAACTAAGTTTTGTGCCTATTTATACGCATTTATGGACTGCACATACCCAATAATGATGCTTTATTCTACCGGGTTAATGCAATGGCATCAGGCCCAATTTGTCTAAAACAGCATTAGGTAGACTTCCTAAGAAGGGTGTTGCCACCGCTCAACATGAAATACATCGGGCATTTTTGAGACGTAGTGGAGAGGCTTATTTGTAGGTAAGATCTTGCATCTACAAATACATGGAACTGTAAACATCTATTAAAACTAAATAGCTGAAGAATCAGAAAAAGACACTTGAAATTCCTTATAGACATAATGAAATGGGATGGCTTGGAAAAATTAACCCTCACGGAGCATATTGAGAGTAAGAGAGGGGAAGGCAGCGAGCCACTTAACCGACGATCTTGTGTGAATGGATGGCGGAACAAGAGGCGGGAGTCTTAGTAAATGGAGAAAACCTGCTAAGGGCCACAAAGGATCCTGAAAGGTCTCGGTACATAGACGAAGATGAAGCTCAAGATCTTTCTAGAAGTTTTAAGATAACTTATAGAATCGATGCCACGTCGAATTGCAGTACTTCGTTGGGTTAGAGAATTTCCTACACGATTCTTAATCTTCTATGTGCTGTGTCACTTCAAAGCGTGGACGATCCAAAATGATTACTAGGTTACTTATTTTAGTACATCATTTTACTTATAATTATTGCTTTTTCGGCCTTGGACAATAATTGTATATCTTTATACAATAAATCTCAGTATAAGTGACAGATGGCCTATAAAAAGGCACTTGATTATGGCTCATTTGTTTAAATAATCCACTGACCATTGTTTGTATCGAGTGGCAATAATTATAAGTAAAATGATTATATTTATGGGTAAAAGTGCTCAATATCAGAGGTAGAGAGAATGTAAATATAAAAGTGGACTCTGAAGTCAACACGAAGCACCAACAATGTAGTATTTCATGCTTCAAAGCAATATTCAGGCCTGATGATTGTGTTGAAGCATAAAACAGACTTGTCACTATTTGGTGATATATATATATATAAGATTAGGAAAAATCCTGACATAACGCACTATTCAGAATTCGACCTTACGGTGTCATCAGGGCAGGTACATGTGGATTAATCTGTAACACTATTCATATTATATTACCAGTTCTACAAATTCAATTTTCTGTATTGTGTATTGAGCACTTTAAAAAAAATATTCATGCATTGGGCTGACTCTTGTCTTGCCAATTTTTTTTCTTTTTACTATTATTATTATAATATATATATGGGTTGAAGCTGATCTTCACTGATTATGTTATACCTAGCTAATCCGATTCACGACGCAATCACTCATTACAATTCGCATATTCAACACAAGAACCCATCCGTCTCCAATCAATTCTCCATATACCATAATACCGTATACTGTCAGGTAACCTAAAAAACGCACCCCACATCTGTCACTTATATTATTGCCAACTAATACTGTTTTCATATTAATATAAGTAGCGAAGTAATCAATCTAAGTAACGCGGTTAAGCGAAATAAGTGCTGCATAATTTGTTGCAATTTCAATTTTGTGGAAAAGCGACAACAAATTAAATCATTTTGTCAATAACATTTTTTATTGCAGACTTTTCATTTTGAAATTTGATCAATTTTAACATTTGGTAAGATACACTTAATATAAAACTTTCCAATTTTTACTTTTTAAAATTAATTTTTCAACCTTAAAATCAAGAGAGCCAATAAAGACTACTTTAAAAGTCCGAAACGTGTGCGTGTCTTGAAAAGGGTTAAAATCTCCTGTATTTTTCCACTCTTTCTCTACATCCATCCGTGCACAGCTTGTTGGATACCGGCAGAAATGGAAGTCTTATATTTCTGAATTTGGTACAAAAGCTCAGTTTAACTAGCTAATGGATGTCACCGTTTGCGAATTTCGCGCACGAGATTTTAAGGTAAGATTGTATTATTAACAGATTCCTTGTCCTTTATTTCAAATTTGATTAATGATTGACTTGACGCCATTCTATTTCAGTCAAAATAAATGTAAACCTAGCCTGAAAATGGTCTCTATCACTCGTTTCTTCCTTACCGTGGATTATTTTGACGATATTGGTACCGTGGGGTTTTCAAACACTACATTTAAAATATTAGATATATCAGTAATTTTTAAATTTTCTTAATATTGTCTTGAGTATTCTTTTATAAGTTTTACTTTTATATATATATAAAAAAAAAGGTTTATTTTGAAAAATCTAGTTAAAAATGAATTATCAAAATATGTACAAATTTCAAAAGTTCAAATATTTAAAAGTAAATTTCATTATATTTTCAGTCAGCAAATAAAATTGTTTGTAATTTATACAAATATTATGACTAAAACCAGGAATTACTTGTAGAGGCATTCAAAAAGTGACTTGACTAATTCTGAATTACCACTAACTAAATATTAAGGAAACATTTTGTGGGGTGTTTGAACACCTTAATGTAGTAACGGAGGTTTAATATTTGAACATATTCTAGTTTGTTAAATTTAACAAAAATTTGTAAAATTGTAACGTAAATCGACGGAGGGGTAATGATATTACGCCATGATGATTTAGTCTGAATTTAAAATTAAAAAGTACTGGTACTAGAAATAATTTGTGTGTTTTTTTTTTTTGTTTTTTTTTTCATACTACTTAATACTTGCTATGATCACTTCAGATCATGAACACAACTAATAAATATTACATCTGATAAAAGTTAATAGGTGGTCTAGTTTGCTATGTAAATTAATTGTAAATTGATATCCCTACGAAAGCCAAAACAAAATATGCACATAACACGTGATTTCCTAAAACTTAAAGCAAATGAAATTCGTAATCTGGATTTTTTTTTTAATTATATTATTATCGATCAAGCACTCTAGATTTCGAATGTATTTATTATTTTAAATTTAAGAAAGAGCGTATTTGTTTTGGCTTTCGTATGGGGGATCATTTTACAATTAATTTACATAACAAATTAGACCCCCCAATTAACCTTTTATAAAATGTTTAAAAAATTTGATATTCGTTATCTGATGTGCTTAATGTATAATAATCTGAAAATAAAAATTGGAAGAAAAAAAAGACATTTTTGGTCACAATATGTATTGTACAACTTATTCCGGGATTCTATAATGTTCTGGTAAAAATAAATCACCACTTTGTTGTGGGATTTTACACTATTGATACGAGGGTGTGACGTTTTATAAAAATATTTATGGGTTTCTGGGACATTTGCCCCACAAACAATATTGGCGGACTCGTGTTAGCCGAGGAGTTCAATTTTCACGTCACGATTCGTTGGAGTTTTTTGTTTCTCTATTACTGGGAGTTTTTGTTTGACTAAATATTAAAAAAAAACATTGCATTTATTGATTCACAATAGAGAACGCTTGACTGTGAGTTTAAAAATGGAAGTCAGCTTTTCTGCTCAAATGATTTGAATTATAATAACAATCCGTTAAATCCTGACCCTCTTTCTGTATGCCATATTCCTTACGAGACATGAACGATCAGTATTCTCCACAGCTTCTTGTCTTTTTCCCTCTGCAATACTTGCCTCTTTCAGATCCCTCTTTGATTTCGTGGCAATAATTTCTCAATCCACTTGCTTAAATTTAACTCGCAGATTTAAGGAAATGGAATGTATACAGAATGTACTTTGGTAAACTTATTCCAGTAGAGGTCATTATATTCATTTACGCACAAATATCTTCGGGAAAGGCGCTTGGAAATACCGTGTGCTGTAAGCTTGGATGTGCAGGTGGTGTAATGTATAATGACTAAGAATTGTTAATCGGAGAGCCGAGTTCCAATTCCAGTTGGGTTCGTTATATTCACTTACGCGCAAATACCATTGGGGAAAGGCATGAACCTACCTCTTCTTCTCCCAGATAAAGATTATTTAGTAAAACTTTTGTCAGTAAAAATCATTATCTCCAAAAATAAAATAAAATTGCGTACACAATATTTAGATTTCGTTATTAAATAAAGCATAGAGATTGATATGCTGCTAAAATGTAAATGCAATATCAGTCGGTATCTTCTGTCGTCTTGATTCCTGTTCGCTTATTGCTTTCTTGTTCTCATATTTTCTGACGTCTTAGTGGCTTCGTTCGTAGACACAGGGCTGTGAATCGGTCCTTAACGGAATCTGTGGACACCATGGTTGGGAAATTCTCCACAGGTTTCCTAGACCCACCCCCAACTCAACCTGCGTTTTCATGTTAGGAATTGGTAAATATAGTTACTTAAATCATCAAAGTTAAGCCATGTTTGGTTTGTCATTGTTGATTTTTCTGCAAATAAAAGCCAATGTCACTTTGAACAATATACACTCCATGCAATTTGCTGTCGTTAATACTCGATTGACTTTCTAATAACACTTGGCTTACGGTCATATCATGTTGAAACACCGGTTCTCGTACGTTCACTGAAATTAAGCAACGTCTAGGCTGATCAGTACCTAGATGGGTGACCGCTTGAGAATACCAGGTGCTGTAAGCTTGGATGTCCGAACTAACTCAACCGAATAATAATAATATATATATAATATATATATATATATATATATATATATATATAATATATATATATATAATATATATATTTGTCACAATCGAGACATAAAGCCACTAAAAGGGAAAGCGCTCCTGGGAATGAAAAAGATTTTAGAAGGAACCGGAAACCCGATTTTAAAAGACCGGGGGAAGAGTGTAAACCGGCCGATAGGTGAATCCATATACCCCAATTGAGAGAATAAATAAATAAAATTTCAGAGTTCACATGAAGACGTTAGAAATATAGAGTAGAAGTTAGTCTTTAGAAGGGACCTGATACCTAATCCTAAACAAGGAAAATGGAATAAATGTCTATTTCTATTTAAAAAAAACGGAAAGAGTGAATCGAGCGAAATATATATATATATATATATATATGTGTGTGTGTGTGTGTGTGTTAGTTATTACAAATTTATCATAGAAGATGAGGAAATTGAACATAGGATAATAGGCTGTGCTAGGAGTAATTTCGCCCAACACCGCGACAAACCATTACCCTAAAAGCTCTAGTCAAGTTATTAAATAGCCTCATCAGATCGATACTTTCGTATTGATGTCCTGCAGGGCGCAAAACTCGTTCAGAAATATCTAAACTCTCAGCTGTATACAACTCTTTAAAAATGCATAAAAGAGAGAATTAAACCTGTATGTCTCAGCGAGGATCATACATTTTAAAATTTGCTTATCAACCTCTGTGTTATTTAATGCTGAAATCTAAATATTTTGAACCCAATTGTATGCCTTCAATTACAGATAAAATGTATTGTTGGTCGTTTTGTTATAAAATGTATTGTTGATAATTCTACTGTAAAATGTATCGCTATTTTTTTTGTTTTGTTTTTTGCTTTAAATTTGTATTGTTGATGATTTTACTCTAAATATGTATTGTTGGTAATTTTTTTTATAAAATGTATTGGTGGGGGGGGGGTCACTAATTGTTCATAGCCGGGTCCCTAACAGGTGCTACAAATCTCTTGAGGATATTCCACAACTAAAAATGGAGAGTTCATTAAGTCGAAGAGTAACCTGTTGACGTTTCACCGTACTCCAAATAAAAGGTCGGAAAAGGAACCCTCATCAATAATGGAAAGAGCGATAAATTTGAGAAACCTATTTTCCGGAAAAATGTCTTAAGAGAAAAAAATTTATAAATTTAAGCCAACAGTGACACTGGCTTCTCGGTCAATTAATGCCGAATGTTTCCTTATAAATATAAACCAACAGTCATGTAGCACAATGGGGTAAATTGGGTTCCCTGTAGTGATGACTTGGCATCATTAAGCGTAGGACACCCTCGACTGAAGTCAATAGTCTAGGCAGGGGTCCCCCCCCCCATACAACCAGCCGTTATGTGTCTGTGACCGAGGCAAGCATTCAAGTTAGAGGATATTGGTTGTGGCTTGACCTGGGTAAGAATGGGTTCTACCAGGGCCCAAAACACATGATGCATGGATGAATACCTCTCTGACTTTCAACCCAGACATGTCAAGGGTCAAAGGAACTACTTAGGTCCTCAGCTCCACAGCAATCTCACAACCGCACCCGATCATCGGTAGGAGAAGAATTATTATTTTACGATTTTATTTATGGTAATTGTTGTTAAGATTTCCTCTTTGGTACGTAGACTTTATGAATTTAAACGTAGTACTAGATTGGCAGCAACGTCTTATCTTTTTACAGTTGAAATGGCTAGATGCAACCGTAACTTCTATGCTAACAGTTTCTTCTCTTGCACTTCTCGCTTGTGGAATTCTCTTCAGACTTCTTGCTTTCCAGTTGAGTTTGATCTTCAAAATGGAACTCTCTTCCAGCTTCTTCCTTTGGCGTCAACTTTGATCTTTAAGAATTTAAATGCAATACCAATCGTAATCTTCTGTCTTCTTAATTCTTGTTATTTTATTGTTCTGTTGCCTTAATCATGTTTTCTTTTTTTTTATTTTCTCAAATTCTTTCACACTCGGTGACCCCGTGCGTCTTAGTGGCTTTATTGGTTTACTTGGGGTGAAATGATTGAAAAAGAAAATAAAAGGAATCTGCTAATGTCGCCATTAGCTCGCACACACGCATTGTGTGTGTGTGTGTGTGTATATATATATATATATATATATATCTCAATAAAAAGGAATGTTTTAAAACAAAAGAAAAAAAAATATGTGTAAAAATACATTACCGTAAAGTTGTAATCACGAAATACAAAGCATTTAAGCTGATTTTTTTTCTTGTTAACTGTGTTTTGTATTTCGATATCACCACTTTGTTTTAACATGTCCGTTTTTATTGTATCCGCTGCTAATATATCTCTCTCATTCTCTCTCTCTCTCTCACATACACACACACACATACATATGTATGGTGCTATGGATAAATTGTCTAAATTACGCCCCAAAAAAAATCACTGAAATTTTATTTTAACATATATTTACCAAAAGCACACAAAAATACTATAGAGCAAATTTAGTCCAAACAATCGCCATTGGCTTCAACCGCGGCCTCCAGATGACTTCGGAATCTCCTGCAACTCTTCTGGATCTTCTCCTTGTTTAAGTTAGTGGATGCTGTCCTAAACCTTGCCTTCAGTTCTTCTTTGTGCTCTCGCTCAACTGCCCCTCACGCATAGGTGGCCAGATGTAAGAGGTGATGTGGTCTCAGAAATTGTTTGCCAGTCATTACTCGGTTCTCCTGCTTGTGTGGCATGGTGCAGAGTCCTGTTGTCAAGCATAGGATCTTCCAGCAGCCACCCTCATGACTCAGGGCAGCACTACCTCATCAAGGCAGTTGATATAGGCCTCAGCATTGAATGTGAGGTCCTCACTAAAAAATTCGGGATTTTGTTTTTCTTATCAGAACGTTGATAATAACAATTTAGACTCATCCAATTTCGGAATCCTCTGCCCTGTCCTCAGATTGACACCCAAACACTTTAAAAAGTTAAGTATTGAGGTTTCCGGTGCGAATGCCAATTAGTACATTATGCCGTTTCCAAATTTCTGGCGGAGTGAATTGAATAATGATACGCTTTTTTTCGCAGACGGTGGCCAACTGACCTACTATATTGTGCATTCGACAAAATCAAAAACAACGTGCATGTGCGCAATTAAAAATGTAAAATGGTGATAATTTACCCATCGTGTGTGTGTGTGTCTAAAACAAACAAACCGCAAACATATTGTACATCTTCCAAAATTAAAAAAAATAACGTTTTGTTCAACATCTATGAATAATTCTGTTTTATTTACCAATGTTAACATTACTGGGAATTCCACCTGAAAAACATCACCAGAAGATTTCACTACGTAGAGATGGGCAGTTTACAAAGATTTTAACTTGTGATGGAATCTTCTGCTGACGAAACGAAATTTATAAACATGTGTGGCTATTAGGGTTTCACATATTAAAAATTCCGGCAATGTTGCCGAAAAAAAAGGTATGGCTTAAATATATGAAAGATATAAAAAGAAAAAACAAGTCATAGCGAGTTCAGATATTAACACATTGACTGCCAACTCAGTTATCTTTCAGTCGACTACGAGTTATCTAGTGCTTGGCATTTTTGCCACATTTTCATATGCGGGGGCCAACACCAAGTTTATTCTCAGTGTGAAAACAATGTTAAGACTTCAGTTGAAGCTATAAATGAAACCATAAAAAATAGTTATTGCGTGAGTTGGCTATTATAAAGTTAGTGTTTGAAGTCAGATTTCCTAATCAACCTCTGGCAGTCAATGCGTTAAATCCACACACACACACACACACACACACACACACATACACATACACATACACACACACACACACATATATATATATAATTATAACATGTTATGAAATCACTAAAAAATAGTCATTTTGTTCCAACACTTCTGGTATCTTATTAAGTGATGGTGTTGAACCACCAGAAATGTTGAAACAAAATGGCTATTTTTGTAGTGATTTTATAACATATTTTTTATAATTTTCAAATAAATAATTATATTTGCTCTACTCTGTATTGAGCACATTTTTAAGAATAATATTTTTTTGTTATGGGAATTTAATCCGTATACACAATAAATTTTTTATTGGAATTTATTCCGTATACACACTATACTTGTGGGTGTGTTATATATGTGTGTGTGTGTGTGTGTGTGTGTAATTTTAAACGGTACTTTTAGTTTTATTTGAATAGACAACTCGTTTATTTTATTTAAACAGGATTTTATTTTCGTCTACCGGACAGAATACTTGAAAAATGCGTCTTGAAGCAGGATTCTTACCTGCGCCCCCTCTCAAATGTTCGAGAAAAAAAACCTTCCTTAATAAGTAATTAAAAATACGTCCGATGTAACGACGGTTTCTCTTGCA